>VXAZ01005363.1:91879-154839 GCA_013399875.1 Gymnorhina tibicen | reverse complement strand
CGGCGCTGGGCCCGGCGCGGGGAGCTAGCTGGGGCGCTCGGCTCCGCCCCGGGGGCCAGGAGCGGCCGGGCCCGCCGCGGGCTCTCAGCTCGGAGGGGGCGCCAGGCCCGGCTGCAGTGGCGGGGGCGAGGCCGGAGCACTGGCCGGGCCGGGCGGCGATGGGCTGCTACGAGCTGCTTCCTCCAGCCGGCCCCTTCGGCCGCGGGCGGGGCAGGCACGGCGGTTCTCCAGGTTGGCTGCACAACAGCAGCCTCGGGGGGCTGGCGGGGGTGAAACAGCCCAAGGTCAGACGGGCAAAGAGGGGACAAGGTGCCAGCACTGGGGGGACGAGGTGCGCAGGCATCAGCTGCCGGGAGATACGGCCGGACTTTGTGCATGCAAAGGACAAAGGTGTGTCTCGCCTCAAATAAGCACCTGGGTTTTACTGGTTGCTAGAAACGTATCCTTACCGATCGCCGCCTGATCGGTAAAACTCGAGCTCTGATGTGACACATGAGAGTCCGGGATATGTCTGCTTAGGCTTTTTGGTTTGTTTTACCTTTAGTGTCGTTTTTAAGCTTGTTTGATAGCCCATTGTCCCTGGTTCGGTCTTCCCCTTTCTTCGCAGTAAGGGCACTATAACTGTCTTTTGTTCCTTAGCGCTTGTCTTGAGCCGTAATCCCCTTTCTTTATATAATCAAACTTGAACAGATTTCCTGTATGGAGATGGGCATCCAAGCAGTGTATAGTAATCCACTTTGGTTTCTTCGAGTTCTCGCTGGGTCACAGTCAGGTTTGGAACGTGATTAGCGTTGTTACCTGGCCTGATCAGTCTGATGTATTGCCCTAAATCTCAATATTCAAACAGAACCAGTGATCAGCAGCACAGCAGAGCTCTGAAAATGAAATCCCATCAAAAAACATTGTTCAAATTTAAGTTAACTTAAAGCAGTCATTGTGGCTTCTCTTTGTGATGGAGCTATTTCCATGCTTCCCCCACTACTACTGGCTTCTTCCAGATCTAGATGCTTCCCAGACCGACTCTTCCTTTCCAGCCTCCACTTTCTTTTTTCTTGTTGGACAAGGGGAAAAAAAAGGAGATACAGTTTCACCCTTCATTGTAAGATCTTGTGATGGGACCTTGTGATTTAATTTAAGTCCATATGTGAAATTATGGTCTCTACTAAGCAGTCTTCACACTGCTAGAAGATCTATGGCAATACTAATAGGAAATATTAATAATTCTATATACAAGTACTCTTGTCTGTAATTAGTAAAAAGTACTTCCAGAACTATTTTTACTGTATTGTAATGAATCTGTACAAAGCTTTTGAGAACACCTGGCATAGTTTTAAAAGCCTTTTGAATAGCAGTAGTTGTAGTAGATCTATGAATAAATTCCCTTCTTCCCTATATGGCAGCTGAACTTTCTCATGAATGCAGCTTGCTTTTATGTGGAACTGCAAATGCCAGAAGCATTTATCAAGATATGCATGCTATCAAAGTTGGTTAATCTACATGTGATGGAAATTAAAACAAACTTGGACAATGCAGTTTACTTCTATTGTATTCTGTTTACTACTGGCCATCAAAGAACTTGTTAAGAATGAAGTTAGACAGTCAGGATGTTTCCAGTTGTTTTAAATTCCTAATTGGTAAGTTTGTTAGAGGCTTAATCATAAGCCAGATTCTCCTGAAAAATGCCTGACTTTGAACAACAGGCTGTCAAGGGCTGAGATCATCATTGTTGTGAGGAACTACTGCTCTGAAGAGAGGCAGGCAAAGCCCTCACTTCCGGCTTTCCTTGGTTCCCTGATGTGAAACGTGTCGCTTCTCCCTGTCTGGGACTGAAGAACAAACTGCTTGAGTGTTAGTAAGACTTGGCATGAATTTTGTATCAAGTGAAATGAATTCTCTGATGGATTTATTTAGCTAAACGAAGTTATATTGTACTTCATGGTCACTGAAATCACAGCTTGGACAAGAACAGCAGAAGTCATCTTACTATTTCTGTAAGGCATAACAGGATCAGTTATATGTAAACAGTTTATCAAACACTGGGTTTGTCCTATTCTAAAAAGTAAAACACCCCCCACCCACCCCCAAAAAATATGTATTTCACAACTTCCCAAGAAAGTTTGTTTTAGCTTTTAATCCTTGTCTTTAGAAGCTTTCTTTAATGTCTAATTATATTTTAAATCTTCTTACTGAAGTTTAAACTCCCTATTTTTGTCTCGTTTCCTCTGGGCAGGACATTTTTTTCTCAATATAGTCAAGGTAGCTGCAGTGGGAATCTGTTTTGTCTTCAGGTTTTACACTGGGAGAATTGACAAACAATTACTAAATATACAAAACTGAAGTAATCTTCTAGTTTTCTTTATTGCCTCTGGACTTTCTTTCATTTTGGTTTATGTTTTAAAACACACTGCAGAACTGGACAAAATGCTTCATGTGAGAATTCTCAGTACCAAGTTGAGCAGAGGATTTCTTCATAATGTTATAAATTATCTTTCTCATCTTGGTCTGATTAACATCCTCCTGCCCCTTTTTTTACCTGATAGTATGGATTTGTTGGTGAACCTAATAAATTTCAAATTTGTCCTTAGATTGTTATTGATGACTGGGTAATGGTTATATCTTTTAAAACATCATCTTCAAACTAATATAAGTGGCTGTTTTAAATTTGTCCTGAAAAATTATTTCTATGAACTGAGTATTTTTAACCTAACTTGCAGTTCACAGAAGAAAAGCTCGGTCAAGCAGAGAAGACTGAACTGGATGCTCATCTGGAGAACCTTCTCAGCAAAGCAGAATGCACTAAATTGTGGACAGAAAAAATAATGAAGCAAACAGAAGTATTATTGCAGCCAAATCCAAGTAAGAAGCCATTCAGGTTTTTGTTTTCAACTTTTGAATTAAGAGATATACCAGTGTAAATATTTACTGCAATAACTATTGCATAAGTTATGACAAAATATAGCAGTTTTAAAACTTGAAGGCTGCAGTAATGGAAAGCACATTTTGAAGAGCTGGTAAGAATTGGAAACACTACCAATTGCTGGTACTTCCTTAACCTTTCAAATGGGAAAACTTTATACAGAGCTTTTTGAACTGTCCTCTTGGTTCCATAATCTGCTCAGTCTCAGGTTGATGGATTTTTTGAATTGTTTGCTGTTTAATTGAATTTCCCACTCTAATTCCAGGTATCTTGGGTAGCTGTAAGTACTCTGAAGTTCTTCATGGGGTAGATGCAGTGGCTCAAGAAACTTCATTACTATTTAGTTACTTAAACTCTCTGCACAATACAAATCAACTTGAAGCAGGCAAGATTAACTAAAATACTTGTCTTTAACAATTCCATTACTAAAGAGTTAGCACCCTACTTAAACAATACAAAAAAGTGTCAAATATGATTTCATCACCATTGAGTCTCTTACTGTAACAGTAACAGAAAAAACCAGGGGCAGAAGAAATGAAGTTTTATGGTGTGTTAATTTTATTTCTTTCTGAAATTACTGCTATGAGTAGTAATGTTGAGGAGATCTGTTTCAGACTCATCTTCCAGTTGTACTAGAGTTCAGAGCTGTAGGCATTTGCTTAGTATATAGATCTAGATTTTCAGTCAAGACCTGGTATGTAGTCAGTGGGTGAACTAGTTTACTGAAAAAATCTAAATCCTTTAGGTTTGCTCAAATGATAGAATTACAATACTGCTACTACCCCTGCACTGAAAACATAAATATTCTCCTTGTACTCACATACTAAGCTAGGATTTATTAGTAAAGGTAAATCATACACTGCTAACACTTCTCTAATGTCAATCAGATAAATTCTTTATTACAGAGATCTTTGAAGTATTACTTAGAAAGTATGTTGCATCTTCTAGTTCCATAAAAACAGTATTTCAGAAATAAACCAACTAATCCAGTGGGAAGGATGCAGTAGAACTTGCAGAATATTCTAGCTCAAATTTCTACTTGTCTAGGCCAGAGGGAATAGTTGTCTTTTTCATTCAATTCAGTATTTGTTATATCTATTAGACTTTTTTAAAAACTTGTAAGCTTAGAATATTGAAGCACTAACTGGAGGCTAGTGGAAGTGTATAAAGAAGTTTCAGTGGAAGGATAATATATGGTAGTATCTCAGTTCTGCTCACCAGTCCATTTTCTGATGGCTAAAAATACTCAGTGTTGAGCAGTGGTCTTTGTGAATGTAACTTCAGCTGTTTGGTGGCCCGCTTGGAAGAATGATCACATGCTGCAGAGAGCTGTTTTCGGTGGTTGTTAATGGAGTGACCCTGTCTGGAGGAGGAAAAATCACTTTCAATCCCGTTTATAATTGTACCTATAGATCTAACCCATGTAATAGTCCAATAATTTTAGATTACTTTTCAGTTCTCTTGTGATTTAGTAAAACATAAAGATTATGGCGTGAGTAAAAACAAATAACTTTTGATTCTTTTTGATTCACTCTTGTTGCCAGAGGATGCACTGATCTGGTAATTGTCTGTCGTAGATTAGTTTTTGTGACCTTCACGAGAGAGTAGTTATTTAATCCACTGCTGTTAAAAGTTGTCTAATTACAAATAGTATTAAAGTGGCAGGTTTGTTCACTGGAAAGCTTCTTTGTGGTTGACTGTACTATTGCAGGCTGAAATTAGTTCATACTGACTGTATAAATAAAGCCAGCTAGATGGGAAATGAAAGCAATTGGTCAGAGAAATTGGGTATTGTCTGAGGAATTTGCTTTTTCAAGTAGAGTCTCTGTTTAGGTGTGTGAGGCCTTTCCACCTAAGAAGCTCACTGTGGCTTAGTATTATGATAGATGGGTAGTAATGCTCACGTAATCTTGGCAAGTTTTTCTGGTAATTTTGTTATCAAACTAAGAAAATATGGGAATTTGAAATGAAACATTTTCTAATATCTTTTAATGGTTTCTTTCAGAGGGTTTCAAGGGAGCATGGAGTGTGGGAAAGAGGGTATAATTTCTGGGGCTATCAAACTGTCAGAATATCTTAATAGGGAACTTACAGTAGTTGTTGAACTTAATTCCTACACTGCTAATTCTAGTGAACAATTTTGATGATTTTTTTTCTGGAGGCGGAACAGAAGACGGTTTGGTTTTTTTAAGGAGAAGTGTTCTTTTATTGCTCTTACTGTGAAGACTTCTGATAAAATTCTGAAAAGCTGTGTAACTATACTAAAGGAGAAGAAAAGTATAATTTTTCACTTTCCCAGATGACTCAAACACTTGAATATGGCATGGTAAATGTGGAATATGGTTGGTTTCCGAGAACGGGATCTTCAGTTTAACACTGTCCACTTAATGTTGAGTTTAATGGCTGGATTTTGAAATTCTTTTTTCTGGTTTGTTTGTTTCCCTTTTTAACTTTTGCTTTAAATGACAGTAATTATTTCAAATAAACATTTTTTAGATGCCAGAATAGAAGAATTTGTCTATGAGAAGCTGGACCGCAAAGCACCAAGTCGCATGAATAATCCAGAGTTACTAGGCCAGTATATGATTGATGCTGGGAATGAATTTGGCCCAGGAACAGCCTATGGTAAGAAGTAAAACACAGATATAGGCTTTTTAACAATATAAAATTATATTTCTTGTCTTCCTCTAGATAAAACAGTTTAATGACATTTGTATCAGTTTGATTTGACGTGCTGTATAACTGAGCATTAGGAGATCAATGATGAGGTTTCTATTCAAATCTAGAAACAGAACCTGTGGTTGGAATGGTATCCATCTTCATGAATGAATAATTATCTTACCAGAACAACTAATTTTGGAATTTAGTTTCCTTGTTAAAGGAACACATCTGCACATTTGACAGTATTTACTGATTTATTTGTTGTTTGGAGTGAAAATGTTACCTGAAATTAACTTCTGTAGTAAGAAATCTCTCAAACTGTACAGTATTCCTGCTTTCCTTAATATATAATATTTTGATAAGGATAATATTGTGGTGGAACACAGTCTAAATTTTATTCCTTCTCTAGTGAATTTCTATACCTATGATAGGATGGTTGGGTTATTATCTCTAGTATTTTTACAGTGCTGTTTATTAAAAAGTATAATTCTGGTGTTCTCTACAACTCTTAAAGTTGCTGTTAACTTCAGGTGTTAATTTAACTGAAAAATGCAGGTGTCTGTATATATTATAGTATGCAAAGTCTGATAGCTCACTCTCTTCAGTTCTTTCTTCAAAATTACAGTGGGAGGGAAAACTTGTTCTGCGAAGAATGAGTTCCTTATATCTGTAAATAATGATGTTCCCCTTCAAAAAAGGAAAATCCAATTAAATAAATGTTTTATAGAATTCTTATGGATACAAAATCAATAATGGCAAGCTTTGTTCCTCTTACTTCCACATGATTTCATGTATCTGTGGCCTTCCTTCTGATCATCAGCCTCAAGTCTTGCTTTTTAACATCAAATAGAGTTGTACTTACAGGCACACTGTCCCTTAAGTTGCAGAATTTTTTTGAATTCAGACAAATAACAAACTGTTAGCATAAAGATAATAAACCCTAACACTGTTAGGGTTTCATAAAATCTTAATTCTCTGAACACTTAGTGTCCTTTCTAACTAAGCAGTGTCAGCCTGTTGAAATTCCTTTTAATACACTAACTTCAGTTTCAATACTTAACTTGCCATCTAAATTCGAAGTATTGTTTGGTTAATGTACCAATGCACATTTAGAAGTTTGAGTAGATGAGGGTGAGGAAAAGCACATTATTTTCCAGTTTCTAAATAAGCTTCTTCCTTGCTACCAACTACTCCTGTCTTAAGAATGTTGTGTAGGAGAGGAAGTTGTTGGATTAAAATAAGGAGGTATGATATGCAGTTCTGAAATAGGTGTTCAGTATGGAGTTGCCATAATTAGTGCCATTTCTACAATGTGGTCTCATTGAAATCTTGCCTTGACCTGCGATTGTTCATAATAAAAATGGTTTGGCTTAGTGTTTGTATGGTTGCTTATTTTGGTATGAGGTTTTTGCTTGTTTTAATGTTGGGGTTTTTGGTGTTTGGTTTGATTTGGGGGGGTTTTTTTGTACATTTTTTTTTCTTTTGAAGGCCCTTGTCAGTGACATTGGATTATCTTTCAAACTGCTGGCCTAAACTTTCCTGACTGTAGCAACCTGTTTTGTTAACCTCCTGCCTGAACCATATGATTAACATTTTTCCTTTGCAGGAAATGCACTCATTAAATGTGGAGAAACACAAAAGCGAATTGGGACAGCAGACAGAGAACTAATTCAAACTTCTGCTATAAACTTTCTCACTCCCCTAAGAAACTTCATTGAAGGAGACTACAAGACTATTACTGTAAGTTGAATTGTACATTCTTCAGTATTTTACACCAATTAAAACTGTCAGTCTTCAAAATGTAGTAGTAGATAATGGTACGTTATTACTTTCCTCTGGGTAATATAGAAAAATCCAAGTGAAATTTGTGCCTTTGGTGTATTTTCTGTTCTTTTGCCAAGGTAAATCAAACGAATGATGAAAACATTTGTTTGGTAGCTATTGTTCTATTAGAAGTAGGCATATTGAGTATAAACTGCGTGAGAACAATTAGGATCTAATTCTCTCTTCTTCAACTGAATAACTTTTTTTATATGATACTTTGTTAAAAACATTTCCATGTAGACAGTCTTTTGCTTGTGAGTATGTGTACCCATTCTCACAAACCAACCTAACTCACTTTCAGAAAGAACGTAAACTGTTACAAAATAAAAGACTGGATTTGGATGCTGCAAAAACCAGACTGAAGAAGGCAAAAGTTGCAGAAGCTCGAGCTGCAGTAAGTAGAGGGGTTTTTTTCAATTTGTCCATAACTTTCAGACTTACTGATAGATATTTATCAACTTGACTGCTTGGTTACGTTTCCAGTCCTAGCTTCTTACCCTGCTTGTTTTTCTGGATACTTCTGTAAGAAATGCCTTAGTGGAACACAGGGAAATGAAAGCGAGTTACTGATCAAGGTGTTAATCTTCTACTTTTAAATATTCCATCAAGTTGAACTTGTTCTCTTCTTGCTCTAATATATTAGACGAGCCTATACTGCCAAAAATTACTTGCCAAACATTACCTGCCAATATGGGTGTAAATACAAATACTCAAATCTCTGCAAATGTTGAAGTGTATGTATAATTGCTTTCAACTGATGAATCTACCTATACTTAACTTCTCTATGGCAAAAATATTTGTGGTTTCTCTTTATGTATTGCTTACTATTTCACAACACCAAACAGAGGTGAGACTTTTTAATTGACATCACTTAACCATTCTGATTCCCTCAAAAAATGCTTGTTCAAGGAGATTAAATTGGGAAAAAAAAAGTTACTGCTTTTTAAACTCTTAAAATGCTCTAAATGAAGGAATAGACTGTTGACTGTATGTAGTTTCATCAGGATATATTTACAGTATTTTCATAGCTATCTTTTTGACTGCATTCCTAAAAGTGCAGCAGTTAATGATGGACAGTGATTTTTCCTATAAGGGTTAATGCAGGAGGGATCATGCAGATAAAGAAATCCAGACAATTTAAATACATGGAGACAGTGTACATGATGGAGAGGCAGAAGAAGGACTGTCAGATTTTGCTGGCTTTTCCAAATGAACATTTGTCCTGAAAGCTCTCAAAGGCATCATCTTGAGCTTTGGAGATAAAGTGTGTCGCATCTTTGGGATCGTGATCCATCTAAAAACCAACATAATCTCTACCTGACAGATCTGCTCTTGTGTCTCAATCCACGTCATGCACGCTGTCCCTGTGTATTTAAACCATCTGTATTTTTAAGACTATGCATGCATTTTACCTTATGTAAATTCTATGCAAAGAGAGTTACTTCTCTATTTGTCAAGCCTTCTTAATTTGTAAGACTAACAATGGAGAACAGAGAAGGGTTTTGATCAGCAAGTAGTGTGATTTAGAAACAATAGATAGAGGAGCATTGGAGAGTAAACTTTTCCTTTGCTTGACTTTGTTCAGAGTTAAGTTTAAAAAAAAAGTGGTTTTATTATTAGCTTCCTTTGTGATGTGGTAGCAGGTATGTACCTTACTTTCTAAAGTAATGAAAAGACCATAAGGAATTGTTCTCCTTGAGCCTAGTATTAATATATATGTATTATAATTAAGATTTAGTTTCATCACCAGTGCAATCATCCAGAGCTTGGTGCCAGTTACTGCTGCTACCACTTGATCCTAAGTATTCAATGCAGCAAGTGTGCAGTTTTATGCACAAATAATTATTTAGTGCTGGAAGAGCATGAAACTCTAAACCTCTTCACTATTTTGCCTAGTCTTTAATTTTAATTACATTTTGATGGTAATGTGCATGTTTAAGAAGTATCAGAATGTAGAATTCCAGCAGAAATAAAAAAATTGCAGCTCTACTTTATTCTCTGCAATATAGAAGTGAGAACTAACCTGGATGTAGGTGTGATGCATATGGGCCATATTCTGCTGGCTCTCTAATTTATAAAGAAACCTAACAAACAGGGCTGGACTGATGGGTTAGTGAAGTGTCTTGAGTTATGCAAATTTTCACGTTTTACTGTTTTCTTTGACAGGTTAAAGGGATAAATTTCATCTACATGTGATTACATATTTTTATAACTGGGGAAAAAAAATTAAAATTACTTTTCCCATGCTTAATGTACAACTGCAACAGCTTAGATCAGTGTTTAAAATCAAAATCTAAACTATTTTATTTATCTGCATTCACTTCACAGTCTTGGTTATCTTAAACTTGCAGTGCTTTGTGCCGATAATCTATTTACCTGCTATATTCACAGTGTTGTAACTTGCTTTTGTTTTCTATCTATACATTTAAGCAACTAAACACCTCTCAGCCTGAAGAGAATAACATTATGGTAAATGTCTCTTACATGCTCAACTTGCTGCATGTAAAATGGCTAAAGGTTTGTTGGCCTCCTGTGTTCATTCATTTTCCAGTCAAATGTTTCCTCTTGCTATCCAGCTCATTTTGGTCTTGTTTCAGATGTTTTCCATTCTGAAATGGATTGGTATAATGCACTAAATACACTTATGTCAGTACAGCATTGGATGTTGTTTTTATCAGATTATTTCTGATCATTTGAAATACAAAGTATTATATTCTAATTTCTATGATTCTATGAATGTAAACTTAGGGTACAAAGGAGTTAATTTTGCACTTCTAAAATTACTTTCAGCTGTTGGAGGAAAGGAATTACTTAGTTTTCCTATCTTTTTAATATGAGTACAAGTGAATTATGTGAAACAGCCAGGAATATGTAGAAATTTTTCCCTTCAAGCAGTACAAAGAATTGCAACTTAATAATGTCACAGAAGTTAATAGCTTAACTTAGAGTACAATATATCCTAAACTTGTTGCAGGGACTTGTTAGTGCAGCTGGTTTTAGCACCATAGTTGTGAAAGTGGAAGAGAAAGGGATCAGTTAGTTATGTACAGCGTAGACTGTGCTGTCCAGCCTGTTCCGGTTGGGCGTTGGATCTGCACAGCATATTGGGTCTCATCTCAATTTAGTGTTCCAGATTTCTCAGCTGTGATCAGATAAAAAAAAGGAGCGAATAAACTTGTTTGTTACAGTTTGCTCCTGCAACTTTATACACATTTCTTCCTACTCCTGATTGTGTCATCATCTTACAATGGCAGAAGATGAAGGTTAAAGAAGAACCACATTTCGAGAGGGAATTGGGAGAGCAAGCTGAAGTAATTAACTTTTAGACTAAATTCCTTGCAGTTCTATGATTTTGCTGTGCTGCTTGCTACTACTCTAATACTCAATTCGAGATACCTCTGTAGCATTTTTAATTAAATTTAGGTTTCAGTAAAAGTGCTTGTGAAATAGAAAACTGGTAATGAAATTAGCAAGAGAAAGCATTCATCTGTTTCAGTGTAAAAATGAGAATAGCTTTCCATAGTTTTCCATTATTATAACACATTAAGGTAACTTAAGTTCCTCCTAAGGTAATTTAGTTTGTCTGATTCATGTCATTTTTTAAGCAGTTATGTCTTGCATTGTAATAGCTTGTTTTAAGTAGATTCTTGTAGTATATGAGTTCTACAAGTCACTCTCTCTTCAGTATCTAACTTGTTTCATAGATGTAGTGCTATCCATACTCATTATAGATTCATTGTATATGAAGGGCTTTGGGCAACTGACTTGCAGCATTCCTCAAATCCCTGTAAAGTTCTGAGGACAGAAAAGTAGTTAAAAGCCAAAGTGTGATTACATACTGTAATAAAGTACCACCAATGTCTAAGTTTGTATGTTTTTATTTTTTCCTGCCCCACTCTTAATGCTGACTAGATATGGGCTGAGGAAGTGACGAAAGTAAGTAAACAATTTAAAAATTGCAGAATTCTGAAATCATAACTTGTGCTGGTCTACTGTAATAAAGGATATTACATGTTGTTGATTTCAGTCTGATGCTGGCAGCCTGATGCATTACATCAGAATACACTGGGCCCCTCCAGGGCCTTTCAGGTTGCAGTGGCAAAACAATGCCTGGGGCTTGTTTTATAGTAAGCTGTTTCTGGCTGTCACTTAGTACCAGTACCATATGATTCTCATGTGACAAGATACAATAGAAAGACAACTACAGGATTTCTCTCAGAATTTACTGGTATGGTATCCTGTTAAGAAGAAGCTTATTCTTAATTTTCAGAAATACTTGGTTCTAGTAATCTAAACTCTCCTGAAAACACTGATCTTCAAGTTTTACCCAGGACATGGAGCACCCCACCCTTTTTCCTAGTGTCACTAGATCTTCAGCAGCTGAAGTTAGGGGGTAGGCATATCTGAAAACTCTACCTGCCCTGAAAGCTAGTTTATAAACTTAGCATTAGCCTTGGGATAGGGGTTGCAGCCTTCTCTGTCATGCCATCCCTTGCACAGGGACAGATTCAGAGGAGCTAACAGAATGTTAGGCAATAGCTGCTCCGGTGCCATGAGAAGGGCTGTTCTTAGGCTTACTGGCTCTGACAAACCAGGATTGGCAGCAGGCTGTGAGGGGGTGTGCTAACAGTGAAGGAGAGATTTCTTAGTGGGTTTCTGTAGAGGAAGGGTAATTAAAATTTCATCAGTAGAAGGAGAGCAGGGGCTTTGGAGTGTGGTTTTTAAAGGGGAACTAGCTAGGCAACTGTGGGAGTTGTAGGGAGAAGCTGGGATATGCAGCTTCAAGTGAAATCTTGGGAGTTGCTCTTCTAACTTTCTGTGAGTTATAGTACAAATGGGTGAGGATGAGTATGAGTTCAGAGGGAAGGAGGCATTTAAAGTAGAAGGAGGGTTAACTGTAAAAGGAGGCTTAGGTCAACTTAGATCCCAAAGTTTGAGAATTGTTTTATTAATTAAGTAAAGTAACATTTGGAAATAGCAAACCTGTCTGCTGGCATACTTGGTCCTATTTTGGGGAAAAAATGGCAGGGAAAGAATACTGCTGTAATGAAAACTCATCTTGAAGCTATTTGCTTTTCAGAGACAAGGACAACCAATTTTAAGGGTAGTGAAATTTAACAGATTGTGTCTCAGAAAGAAGAAATACTACAAAGTGCTTAACTATAGCACGAAGAAGACTAAAAACTTTAGCTCTTGTAATAAATTATGTAATTCAGGGTTCCCTTTTTTATTTAGTATATAAATAGCAGAGGCTATTGAGAAGAAACTACAACATTATGTACTGCCAACAGAGCAGTAATCCATCCACATTTCTAAAGGCAATCTGTCCTTCTGTGTGTGAGAGTTGGAGGAGGAGATTCATGAATGCTTTCAATTTAAATACAAGAAGCTTCCCAGCAAAGATTTCAGACCATCCAGTCATCTTTGGATTAATTACAGGGGGTGGTTTTTTGAGTTAGAATAGAAGATATGCATGATGGCAATGACAAACTTTCTTCAGTTTAGCTTCCTCTAACTCTGCATTTCAGAAGGAATATTAAATACTAGGCACAGCTGTATATCCACTACCAGTGTTTTACTAAAAGCATGTCTAGTAAGACAACATTAGGAAGGTGATTTTATTTCATATGCTTTTATGTGTATTGTCCCTTTGCTGCAGGATTGCACAGTATTTCTGAGAGGTCCTGTACTCCTGCGTGAAATCTGGGGAGATTATTTACATATGAATACTCAGATTCAAAACCTGGGCTCATATTCTGAAGTTGCAGAGCAAGTACCATTTTGAAGGATCTTCATGAGACCTACCTAGTGAGGCCTTTTAATAGCCATAAAAACACAGTACAACTGCAGCTGGAAAGCTTAGTCTTGTGTTTTTCAGCTGTTCACTCTATTCAGAAACAAAGGTGATCAGGCCATAAACTTCCCAGATGAAAAGTCAGCTGGTTTTCACCTTCATCCCAAGGTGTAGAATAGATACGCTGTCCTGCTGCACTTCACCTAGCAGTACTGAAAATAGGGGTGGGCAAAACTGATTAAACATATCACATAATTCAGTTCATGTAAATCTATAAAACCAGTACACTGGGCTTTTGTAAATACATTTTAAGTCACTCTGTACTGGTTTTATTAACATGTGTTACCACATGACTTGCTTTTCCTTTGCTTACAGAAAGTAGTTAATTTGCTAGAACATTGTTGAAACAAATATAATTATTCTGATGGGTATGTCCCCTTCTTGTAAGTTCCTATTCTCATGTATTTACTTACCTGACAGGGAGACAGAAACACATTAGCAACTGCTGACTTCAAACAACCAAGAGACGAAACTGTTTCTCTCCAGATAAAAGATTTACTTATTGTTTTGATGGTTTTTTAAAATAAAATCAAGATGCTGCTTTTCTTCTCCTCTCTGCTATCAGATCAGCTTTTTTCATCTGTTTGTTCTTATATTTCTCTCAAAGACTGACAGATGGATTTCACTGATACTAATTCAGATTTAATCAGAAAATTCCAAGCAAAAATTCTTTCCTGAACAAACTTGGAAAACCTAATTAGTTTGGAACTTGATACAAACGCTGCTATCTCAGTTTCAAGTAGGAAGCACACAGTTCTCTCTAGCTGCTTCCTCACTGTTTAGTTACTGTGTAAGCCCTTCCAGCTGCAGTGACTTCAGATGGAAAAACATTTCTTAGGTAACTGAATCATTCTTCTGTGCTCTTTTCTGAGATTCCATATGACTTTCATACTGATTAACATTAGTTGAATGCAAGAACAGAATGTTTGCAAGCATATAAAATGCTTTTGAAACCAGTGTTTTACTGGTATCACCTCATTAGTTTTCCTGAAAATATATTTCCTCCTTTGAGAATAGTAACTGCTGCATCTTGGACTTAACGTAGATTTTTTGCCCTTGGGTTTGTTTTTAGAAACAAGGCACTAAATGAATATAAGCATTGAGGCAAGGTAATCCAGATTCCAGGCTGAGGATGTTCTGTCATGGAACAATGAGTATTAGATATTAGAGCACATATTCTGTATATGTGTGTTTAGTGTCCTTTTCTCTTGGCCCCTCCCCCCAATCCCCCAAAGTACTCTTAAGTAATTTTGGCTGTGCTAGATTGAAGTAATTTAAAACTAGTGTAACACTGATAACTTACTTAAAAATTGTAGAGAACTACATATAGTTTTATGTATATATATGTATATGCTCTATATATAGGGAATAAAATTGAATTATTGAAATATGAAACTTGTATTACATCATTTTAATAGAAATTTTACTCTAATTGTAACACCAAGTATTAGAATATTTAATAGTCTGGATTTATTTATTTTCAAAGACTCCTTGATTACAAGCTCCAGAAATAGTTGTAGTAGTTTGGTGGCCAGTATAAGACATTAAATTATGAGACATCCTGCTAAAACTTAACATCAAAGATTTATGTACAGCTGATTGCTGTGCAGTTACCTGGCAAAAATAATGTGAGATTTACCCTGAATTATTTCATCAGAGACCTGTTAAGTTGATGTATAGGAAAAACTTACATTATTCTTGGCTGCCACTAGTATATTGACAAAGCCCCTGGTGCAGACATGGTTATGCCAGTGAACACTTGGTTTGTTATTGGGAGAGGTGGGGTAATACTGCTGGCAAAGAAATGCCTTTCTTTTGCATATGTAGTAGGTATCTGATCATAAAGCTGCTTGCTGTGTACACAGGGCCTCAACATTTCTGAACCCAGAATGCAGATTTTTACTAGGCAAAAACAATGATTGCAAGGAAAAAGCACATTTCAAACACCTAAGCTTGTGGTTAATGCATTTGTGTGAGCAGCATCAGATGGGCCTGTTGCAGTGGGCAGGTGTAGCACAGAGCATTGTACCAGTACCTGACGTGCATTCTTACTTTTAGTCTGAACAGGAAGTGCGAATTACTCAGAGTGAATTTGACCGTCAAGCAGAGATTACCAGACTGCTGCTGGAAGGAATCAGCAGCACACATGTGAGTACCCAAAAGGTGTTGAGGGGGAAAGTCAATATCAGGGCACCTTCTAAAAATAGCTGCAGTAAACTACTTGGAAACTCTGGTCTATGAGGTTTCACTTCAGCGCATTAAAGCATCAAACCACAAGGATTTTTATTTTTTTAATTCTAATTTAGTATCCACTGAATTTAACTTTACTTTCCTATTAACCTTCACAGTGCAGGAGCTTTTATTTTCATTCTTTATACCGAGCTTCCCATTCCTCAGATCAATTGAGTGTTGAAACCACAAAAATGTTTGCTCAAGTATGTTCATTTTTGTGACATTTTATTGTGTTTACCTGGTAAATCCAGGCACGATGCCTATCTGGTGTTGATCCCTAAGTGCCAGTACTGGCATTAGTACCTGACTAGGTGCCTACTCTTTCTAATGCAGCATGGTGCCCTTACAGGCTAAACACTTGAATTCTTTGCTGTGTTACAGGCACATCATCTCCGCTGTCTGAATGACTTTGTCGAAGCTCAGATGACCTATTATGCACAATGTTACCAATATATGTTGGATCTCCAGAAACAACTTGGAAGGTAGTAATACTGTATAAACCTCAGGGGAAAGCTCAGTTTTTAGTAAGTGCTTATGCATAGTAGGAAAACTTACACTGATACAACAGTGGTGAACACACAGGCATGCTGGACTGAAAGGAAGTATATCTGTTCTCAGGTAATTAATATGTAATTATCCAGTGCAACTACTTCCCTAAGCCTGCATACAGCACTAATGCCTTTTGAGGGTTGATCTTCTGAGATTTTATATATTGTGTAATTGAGGAAGGTGAGCCCTTGGTAAACTCATTTAATGTGACAAAAAGGAATTTCTAGAGATTTATTTGTAATCATTCAGTTGTCTTATGCTTCATGCTACTAAACTGCTGTGCAATGTGGGAAAAGTTTTTATACTTTCTATAAATTCCTGTTGCCTCTTAATTCGCTGTAGGTCATTATCTGATTTTCAGTGAAACCCTATTCTCCACTCTTAACTGAGTTGCCAGCATAGATATTGTATAGGGAAAAATCTACTTCATGCTACCTATTATCCAGAGCACACACAGTGGAATGAACAAGTTTGTCTTGTTTTACTGTTTCATGGGTTTAGCATTTTTAAAGTAAGAGAAGAAACTGACATTAGTTTGTGCTCTTAATCCTTTTTGTGTGATTGGTGAGAATGTAGAGAGATCTACATACTTAATAAAGTTTCCCTATTCTAATTCTTCACAAATCAGCCTTTTTTTAGAGTTTTACAGATCGTGTTATTTACATGAGTGTAGGCACTGAAGAGTTGTCTGTAGTTAGAAGCTTACTGTAGTGTCTGTTCTAGGTAACTGTCTCTGAGGTATCTTTGTTTATGTTTTCCCTGACAAGGAAGTAAAAACAAAAGTGTTCTTGACTCTTATCCTTTTCCTGACTTGTAACTTCCTGTGGCATTTGTTTTCCTCAGTTTGTTTAAATGTGTAGTTTAAAGACTTTTCTTAGTCTTGAAAAAGACTTTAAACTACTAAACTGTAGTTTTAAAACTTTGATCTGAAAAAAAGCTACATCTTTAAAGTTACATCTCAATCTAATACATTCCAAATACTCAGCTATAAAATGTGGTAGCACATAAATACAAGTTGTAGAATTGAAAGCTTGAAAACAAACATTTACGGTATTAAGGAAAAGGAACTCTTTAATTAGAAATTAAGTGAAATATGTTTACACAACTATTTTGAGAGGATATTTTTTAAATGTGTACTCTTTTCCTAGTGTATTTACCAAACAGAAAGCCTTAAGCATAATACCCTTATTCTAAGGAAGAACATGTTCCTCTTTAAATTCTGCTTTAGGATGTATAGCTTGTCTTTGTTTAAAATTTGTGTAAACCAATACCAGGTATTAAAAAAGTGTATTTGAAGAAAATAGTGCCTTTAGGAAAACAGAAGAATGTATCTTTATGTGGCTGTGATCTGATTAGTATTTTTAATAAAATTACTATGAATGGTAGAAGACCAAAAGCATGGAAGCTTTGAAAAATTCTGAATGCCTCTAACAGTGAAATGAAGTTTCTGTGCCTATGTGGATTAAAATAGTTATGGTATTAAGTCTTGGGTGTGTCTTTCCTTCCTTGTGCAAGGAAATCCCACTGAAGTATAACAGAGAGCACTGGGACAGGGTCTCAAGTTACACTCCTTGCTTTGGAAGAGTGTCTCCATTTATAAGGATGTGGTGTGTAGCACTGCATTAAATCAGCAGATCAGTAGGGTTTCTGTTCTGTGCTCCCTATGTTATGCAGGCAGATACAGACCAAATAAACAACTTAGGCAGCTCAGCTAGATTTTGGTTGTGTCTGCCAGTGCTGTGTTGGTTAACACAAAGTGCTGAGTTACACATCTTTTCACACATCTAAGAACGGTATTGTGCAATATTCTTGTACGAAAGCCAAGAACTGTGAAGGACTTAGTTTCGTTTTGAGGTTGTTGATGGACCAGAGGTGTTCAGCCTCTAAGTGAGATTAGTTTGTTGCTTGAAACAGAAGCCTGGCTCTCAGAGGAGATGCTTATTATGTTTTACCTAGGTCAGAATCTAGGGCATAAACCCCTTCCTGGTTCACATCGGGACTCTTCAAATTCCAAAGCTGAGCACTCATCTTCCTGATGTACTCTCCAGAGGCAGCTGTAACGAAGGTGGTGGGAAAACTTGTACTCAGTTCTCTTTATATAAATAGACATGTTTTTATGGATGTTTCTCTTCGAGGCAGCACCAGCTTCTTATCTCCGTACTGCCTTCCCCTCCGGTGGGGCTGGATTGATTCTTTAAATCAAATCTCCCTTTTTTCTTATTTTCGGTTCCTCAGAATGAACTAAAATCTATTTCAAATATTCTGGTACTCTGGCTGCTTTTTTTCTTCCTGGTAACTGCTTTTGCTCTGAAGTTTCTCAGCTTCCCTGACAGGACAAATGTAAGCATTGGCATAATTATTTTTTCAGGTTATCTATCACTGGTATCCTACTCTACAAGCTGTGAAACTCCTGTTACTCAAGCATTCAAAAAAACCCAAAAAACCAAAAAAAACCCCAACCCAAACCAGACAACCTCCATATTGCTGAAGCCTTCCAGTAGAATGCCTTACATATGACTTTGCAAAAAGAGTGAGACTTAATACCCCACTGATTGACAGAGTGGTTATAAAGTTTTGGCTTTCTGTTCTACTGACTGTACAAACCAGTGACCCTTTGAACTGAGCAGAATGACTTACAAGTAATTACTGTGTTAACTGAGAACAGGTTTAGCAGTATATTAAGCCATCATTTAGCAATATTGAGAAACAGCTGATTGTCATTTAAAATTAAATCCCTCTGGTTGAATGCCAACTAATCAAGCAATAAATACATCATGAGGCACAGCTGAGTTATACCTACAGAAATGTGGGGTCTGGTTTTGGTTCCCTTTATTCTGCTCGTTTGATTTGTTCAGGGAACATGGTGAACTAGTTTGAAGAACTAATCTAGCAAATTAAAAAAAAAAAAATTGGTGGCGTTGGAGTCTCTTCTTGGTGAGTTGAACCAGTTCTTTATGATCAAGTGGGGTCAAGGTGAGCCAGAGGGGGAAGTAAGACTTTCTCTTTTGCACAGTAGTAAGCTGCTAACTAAATTCAGAACAGTCACCTGAAAGTCTTCCCAATTTTTACATGCAATTCAGTGACTGTCAAGGGGCTAGTGCTGTCCTTCGTATTACATTGCTGCTCTTTCCCTTCAGTCAGATACAACTGTGTGACTGCAAGATGAACATGTTTAAAAAGCTGTTCTCATGGAAAGTTAGCAATCTTGCTGATTTTTGGTTAGTTCAGATTCTTGAATCAAAAGCAGCAGATTTCTAGATCTGACTCAAATGACAGAAAATGAACATTTGTGCAGAAAAGGGGTACAAGAGTGGGTCCACGCTGTTCAGTGGCACTGTGCATTTACCAGGTTAAGTACAGTGTGAACCTGTAACCTTGTGTGCAGGACTGCTGCAGCTGTTACAGATGTGAGCTGCATTAATTCCACTATTTATTGTCACATGAGTCACAAAAATTAGTTCCTGCATTGATAGGTTTAGTTTTTACCTGCATCAGCTCCTTAAAACAGCTCCTCCTATGGTCATATGAGCACCAGTAATATTGCAGACATGGTTATGGGAATATACTGATCTGGATTTACACGGGTAAAGTTGCCACTGAACTGCACCTTCAGAAAGAATCTTACTGGGGAGCAGAGGTGGGAAGGGATGAGATCAGACTTTTTTGGTAGGTTCATATGCACGGTATGGGTAGATCTTCCTTACGTCAAAAGAGTAGGCAAACAAAAGGAGGGGGGAGGTAATAATGTCCATATCCCAGATGTTTATGAAAAAGCATCTATGTAGAAGGACTGAGGAGGAAAGTTACATACGGGAATTCACTGGTCAAAAGAATGGAAGGAAATGCAGTTCAGTTCCATGTCATCATGACTCAGTCTAACTCCTAGGTGCTGGCCCTTTCTAAAAAACTGTCAACAACCTACTCTTACAAGTCATCTGGATTCTACCTTACAACCAAGTAAGGCAGCAAAACGGACAAGAAATTGCTATATCAGCTGCTAAATAAATAAGTTTAACCTGCCATGGAACTGCCTCCCAGGATGTGGGGCAGAGTGACGTGAGACAGTCTCAGAGCTCATCATTGCTGTTCCATTCTTCCTACTCCACTCCCCAAAATCTCTTGCTGCTTTGCTCTCCTTTCTTCTCCTTCAGTTTTTCAGTCATGTTATTCTGTGCTTTC
This sequence comes from Gymnorhina tibicen, assembly GCA_013399875.1. Classification (NCBI taxonomy): domain Eukaryota; kingdom Metazoa; phylum Chordata; class Aves; order Passeriformes; family Artamidae; genus Gymnorhina; species Gymnorhina tibicen. The sequence goes on along the minus strand of VXAZ01005363.1, from coordinate 134,623 downwards.
CCTTGTATCTGCTCGGTCACTTGTAACAGTTTTTTGTGACTGAGCTCATTAACTTAGTAGAGATTATACACTTTTTTCCCCTCTTTTTTAGTCAGGTTAATGAGTTTAATTGACTTCATGGGAGGGTCTGGCAAGCACTACAGCTGGCACTGAGCAAGTAGCAGTCTGACCTAGAAATGAGGAGCTTAATATAAGTTCATTTTTAGTGTAAATAATATTTTTGTTTTACAACATGAAGTTAGCTGAATCAATGAACTGATTTAGATTACAAAAATAGTTGAGTGATTTTTCTTGCTTGCAGAGGGAGGCTGTGTTTCTAAGTTGTATTATATTTCCCTGATCTGGTTCGTCAGCACAATCTTTTGTGTAACCACATAATTGAGGAATGAGTTGGAGGAGGTGGAGGCTACTTTTCCTGGCAGAGTTGTCAAAAGAAATGTTTTTCAAAATACAGTCTGAATTAAGTTTGACCAACAGTGCTTTTTTGGTTTTGCCTTTTTTTAAGAGGCAAATATCAAGGGTTTTTTAAGGTGGCAGTATTTATTTTAAATTATATTGATTTGATTTATGCTACTTAGCAGGAACAAGTATCTTTATTTATGTCGTGCAACTCTCAGTGCTATTCTGTTACTGCTGTCTGCTGGTATTTATTGCTGATAAAAATAAGAATGCTAATTTAGGCATGCGAGCATGTATAATGCCCTGTGTAAAACAGATTCACTCAGAAGTCTTGTCTTTTTTTTTCTCTCACAGCTTTCCATCTACTTTCCTCTCTAACAACAATCAGTCTTCCACAACTCCTGTGCAGAGTGTTTCTACTCCCTCAGTCTTGGCCTCAGCTTCTGCTTCATTGCCTTCAGTAAGCAACTCAATTGTTACTTCAGGCCTAAGTGAACTGAAGTCATCAAGTGGCAGCAGGAAAGCCAGAGTTCTCTATGATTATGATGCTGCAAACAGCAGTGAATTATCACTACTTGCAGATGAGGTAAGAGTTTTCTATGTACCTTGATCATTTGAAAGTAAAAATGGGAATGCTTGTGAGTAGCCAGTTAAGATGTGCTACATCAAAAAGTCTTTGTAGTTGATTTTTTTTTAATTAAATTTCAATAATACCCTTGAAGCACTGTCCTGTACCTATATATCCTAATGTTCTGTAGTGAGAGTCAGCATTTGTTACACCATCTTAGCTTGCAAGAACATTTGCTAGACAGTCAAGATGCAGTTCTACTGTCTACTTTTTACCACACCTTTGGCACTATTATCAATATGATTAGTCTTTCAAACGTTGAATATTGCAATTTGGGAAGAATATGAAAATACAACTACTTCTTGCTTTGATGGTGAAGGTTGTGCTGTGTTTCTTCCTGTTCTGGTTCAGTTGCAGTCATAAGTCAGAGAGTCTATACAAAGCAGATGGGGGTAGATGATGAAGCACAGTGCTGGAACAGAGTTCCACCTGGTAATATGACTGTAGCTTAATGCTGAAGAAGAAATTCTGAAATAAAAAATCAGAATTTTTGGGGTTTTAAATGTGCATTACTTCAGTATTTCTATTTGATTTTTTTCTTATCTAGAGAGTGACTTAGATAGAAGCTGTGGGCTCAGATTTTCTGTGAAGATGTAGCACATCAACACCATCTGTCTTTCTATCATGCACTCCAAAGAAGTTTCTTTTAGATTGCCTGTTAAGATTTAAAGATAAAACATAATGGAAAAGAAACAGTAATGAATAGAATTTCAACAGAGAAAAGGTACTTTAAAATACACTACTGTGTCTTCTTTTCCATGGACCAATGCAATTATTTTTATGAGCATTAGGTTATGTTTCATGGATGCTCATATTAAATGCTCTGTTTAACCTGGTTAATCTCAATTCCAAGACATTGGAAATCACATGAAGATAGACTGTAACTCTCTTCCCTGCAAACAAAGTTTATAATCATGTGTTTCTCTTTTTTTTAGGTGATAACAGTGTACAGTATCCCTGGCATGGATTCAGACTGGCTGATGGGTGAAAGGGGAAATCAGAAAGGCAAAGTGCCTATTACTTATTTAGAACTGCTAAACTAAATGGTCGTCCTGAATAGAGACTGTCAATTATGGCAACACCATATTTATATACAATTAATGTTATGTAAGCAGGTTTATGTGTCTTCCATGTTATTGTCTTGAGGGACAAATACCAGCCATTAAAAACTGGATTTTCTGCCAGCATGGTTGCACGGTCAATACTCTATTCAAACTTAATGTGTTTAAAGCTTTTACTTCATGTGCCAAGAACGTTTCCTACAGATTTGTTTCTACTGAACTTTTCACTAATACAAGCTTCTACTTTTGAGTAATCTAGATTGAAAGCAGGAGGTACTGTTTTCTACTGAAATTTTTCATTAATGGCAAAGCTTTTCTTCACATGAAATAAACTTATTGTGAACTGATGCAGGTGTAATGCACATTATTTGAATAACCAAATCCGAACGTGAAACATAAACCATGTGGTTCTGTTCCCAACACTTGTGGAGCTCAGATGTGCTGAGGCACACATGGCTTCTGCTGAAGGTCTCGTGCATTTAGTCACATCTGAAAATTTAAGGCAAATTCCCAGCATGCTGAGATTTTAAACTGCACCTAGGTGGATTGGCACAAACTAGGGACATGCATTCTGACTTGTTTTTTAACCTTGCCTTTTATTTTTTTACTTTAATTGCTTTCCAGAAGAGTCTAATTCAGTTTGATTAGTAATTATAAAAATTCTTTCAACTGCAAATCAGCCTTTATGTTAAATTAAGCACTGCATTTTGCTAACCAAATATGCACTGTCTGCCTACATTTAAATAGTTCTATAGATGAGCATACATTTGTTCAGATTATAGGTTGTAATGAAATTTCGCATTCCCAATTCTTATGCAACAGTTTATTGCCATGTTCTAATTGGATTCAATTAGTGTTAGACATTTTGCTTTGCAAGAGAATCTCCTTTCAATGCAGGAAGGAAAAAATGTTTTGACTCTAAAAATGGCTTTATCAAAGGTAGTATTATTTGTAAATAAAATAACATTCCTAAACACTGCACCCTTTAGCATTTCATAAGTAGCAGATTTTTAAGGCTGTAAAAAGATTTAAAAAGTATAGTTGAGGGGAACCTTCCTTTCTTTCTTTTACTTTTAGTTTCAGTATATTTAATTAATTGGGTTGGACCTGTAGAAGGAAACTGTCCACTGAGAAGGAAATTCCTCTCCTTTCAGATGATGCAACATTATGCCCACTTTAGCTCTCGGGGAACACTGGTACCAATGCTTAGCTAACTGCTTCTGATCAGCAGCTTTGTTTGCAATGACATTTCTTGACAAATTTTTTATATTGTCATTGCAAGCATGTAGTGATGAAACTTTAAGCAATAGAAATTACTTCAGTGGGATGGATAAAACGATATTAATTTAGGTGTTATGGCTGTTTAATTAAAAAGTGATGATTTTTATTTTGAATTTCATTTCCAAAAATAATCTCTTTCATTTTTAGAGTGCAGCGGTTACATCAAAACAAATATATCGCATTGGTTCATCAATTGCAACCTTCTTGGGGTAACTACCAAGAAAATCCTAAATTTATTCTGTCTATTAAATGCAAATATTAGAGGGAACAATAATAATAATTACTGATGAATTAGAAATAACCACGAATCATTCATGATGCATTGAAAAAAATTATTAGGAAGATAAAACCCTACAGTTCAGAAGCAAAAAAGGCTGAACCATTTAACCACAATGATGATCTTCTGCAGTTCTCTCTAATGTGAACTGCTGTCAAATGTGTCTAAATCAAATCAATATTGTTCATTTGACTTAATTTGTAGAATATTCAACATAGTTTTTTAAAGAGGACTCTTTGCTATACTGGACTATTTACTTCCTATTTACGTGCAATCGAATGCTATGGAGCAGCATTTAAAATGATGATGGAGATTTAGTGAAGTCTAAGTAGTACAGCTATGTGAAGGCAGCATTTGGCAGCAGTGAGACTTACTTTTTGTTATATGTCAACAGCTTAAGCTGTGTGTGAGAGAAATTGACATTGACCTTTAGTCTAAAAAAGCTTAAAATCTGTACTCTCAGTTCTCCCTGTTTTTGTTTAACTACAACCCAAAAGTAATTGAAGTAAAGAAATTTATTACTGGTTTCTTAAACTCACCTTATTTTGAGATTCCTTGTTGTGCCCTTGAGAAGGGGAGCTGATAGAACAGTGCTTGTTTGCATTTGTGTTACAGTGAAGAGAACTTTACTGCAGGTAGTCCCAAAACTCAGTCTCTTTGCATGTCACTTTGTGGGCAACTTTCAAGCAAAAATTGGCTGAAAGTTTTTGGTTTTGTTTTCTGTCTCAATGATTTTTGCAACAAATATGGAAGTAACTGAGTTTGGCTTTGGGTCTCCCATTTCTTTGGTTAAATTCCCTGTTTCCTTAGAACAAGCTTTATTGGTTGAAAGAAAGGAAAAAAGGTAAGCCAGGCCACAAAAATACTATGTGAGAGTTGTAGGCATATATGAAATCAGATTTCAAACTCAGAAAAATATATAGAATATGCATTACCTTACATTTAATAACTGATTTGGCAAGATACGTGCATTCAGAATTGATACCTAAGCATATGTGCATGGGGGGGATAAATACTTCCATTGCTGTTCAAGGTATACATTTTCTGTATTCACCAGCATTTTACTTCATTCTAATTAATGGTAAGATTTTGAACAATTTCAACTAGAATAGTCATCACATTTATATTCTGTAACAAACCTGAGTGAGTTTCCATCACAGATTATCAGCTTTTGTGGCAGATGGGATAATATACATCATCATTAGTGCCAGTAAATAAATACTTTTAGAAAACTACATATTAGTTTTATATCGTTTCTGCCGTAACTGCTGATTTTAATGCTTTCTTAGTCAGGCCAAGCTTGAAAATTAACTCTTACTGATTCTGAACAGAAATCCTGATTTGGACTTCCTGCAAACCGGGAGATTTTTATAATTTTTGTTACTTTTGTTTCTTTCTAGAGTAGTAGTGTATCTTGGAGCAAAATTCTCTACCATATGGAAATTTTGGCCACAGGTAAACCCATCAGTATGTAGTGCCTTAATTTAGACAAATGTGTGTGGGAAGGTGGAGGAAGGAAAAAAATACCTGTGGAGTGCGTGGCTGTGTAAAGATATTGAACTTAGCATAGGGCTCTGCCCAAACTAATTAGTCTTCTGAAATGCAAGCATAATTAGCCCATAAACAGCAGTGTGTTAGTACTCCAACTAGTGGAGTTAGTACTCCAATCCCGCTGCTGCTGGGATTGGAGCTGGCATCTCCGGATCTCATACACAGTACAGGAATTACTGTGTCACCAGTGCAGGCACCAATTTATCAAACACTGTGGAAGTGGTAGGAAAGGATAGAGTTAAGCCCATATATTCTAGTTGTGCCGATGTCCCATATCTTCAAGGAGCACTTTAAGGAGAATGTCTTTCTTGTTACAATGCAGATGCTGTAGCAGTAGACTAAAGCAGTTATATGAAGATTGAAAAATAGGAAGTTTAATTACAGTAGGTGCAGATGCAGTAGGTGCTCTGCTAAAATGGTCTTGAGAGAATTGCTTGCAAGCTGCTTAGGCAATGACCAACAGAAGCTACCAAAAGATGGTTGTGATGTTTGGAAAGAGAAGCAAAATGGGAAATGCCCAAATGTGAAACTTAAAAGATATTCTGAAAAAACCATGCAAATAATTGGAGTTTATGTATATACTTAGCATATACAAGGCTTGAAGTAAGGGGCTTAAAGTAAGTAACCAATGAAAATGCATAGGTGTATTCTGGAACAAAACATTACCAGAGTAAATGATAAGAGTGATCTAGATTAAATATTTACATATTGTAGTTGTAGCTTGATTTTTTTCTTTTCATGCAGGTAGCTGTACAATTTAGCCCTAAGTTTGGCCACAGAATGCATCTTCATAATTGCATTTTGCTGTCGTGTTCTCAGTAGAAGAAACATACATGACAGTTTCACTTTTAAATCTGGCCCAAGGAAAAAGGTAACATTAAAACTGTTTTGGTTCTGCTATCAGTAATACATTTAGAGTTTAATCTGGGAATTAATTGTAAATTGTTAGATTAAATAAGATTAAATAGAAATCAATTAATTTGATTATTAGCACTGAATAATGTCCTCTTGGATCTGAAGTCAGTTCTTGAAAAATTGTGCAAGAGTGACCTGAGGTATATTCTAGCATCCTAGGTGTGAATGTATATAGAAAAATAGTTAATTTGCCTCTCTAGTGCTTCAAAATAACTAGCAGTACAAAAGCTCAATACTATAGGCAACTCGAGTGTATCTGTGTAGAATGTGAGGTTTCATGTATTACACCTGGGCTTTCCAATCTCTTCCTAGAAGAATGCTTTCTACCAAGCAGCTGCATCAAAGTTCAGTCTGGGAATTTGACAAATGGGTTTTGTTCTTCCTTAATACTTGCACCAGTGCATACATAGAGCCACTTTTAAGATCAATTATAATTTTAATATTCCATGACTATGCTTTTTATTATTGTCTCAATCAGTCATGCCACAAAATAAGCATCAGAAGTACAACATATGTAGCTCCTTTTGTCAGAAAATTATGGTCTTTATTGCTTGGTTTCTGCAACAAATTCCTGCTGTCAGCAGTCTGTCTGTCTGGCTTTTTGACTTGACAACACCACAAAGTTGTAATGATGTTCCCTTTCAGGCACAGGCATATGAAAACTTGTGCTGACTCCGACAAGTACCAGTAATTATCCAGTGCTATTAAATACAAGGCACTGTGAAGGTACCCCAGCAGAATCCACTGGGAATATGGGTTGCTTTGTGAGGGCTTTGTTTTCTTCAGGAGTCATTATATCTTCCAGTATTAAGATACCATGCTAAAATGTGAGGTTTAATATGACAAGAACTCTCCTTTATGTAGAACCTTTATAGTATAACGCCAGTAATCACTGAAAGATACATTTAAGACATAATATATTGAACAGAACTAAATTAGGGGCATGCTTTTCGATCAGTGGTGGCCAATGTCTTGATTACTAGGAATTAGTCTGACCACACTATCTCATTTGTCTTAAAATAATTCTCCTGATTTTCTTTGTATTTGATGGTACTGAATATAGAGGTACTGAATATAGAGATGCCTTAAATTTATATTTTGTCTTCCTTTTTTAGCTTATTCCCAAGGCTGACTCTTGCTGTGAAACTAGCCATCAAGGCTTTCAGGATACTTCCCCCCAAAAATGAACTCAAGTATTTAGGAGTAAATAAGTACCTCAAGAAGGAAGGAATTACTAATTCCTAAAGAGTGCAGTATTGGAAGAAAGCCTGAGTACAATTTGCTGTAGATTTTATACAGAGGGCGCATACACCAATTAGAGATACGGGACTGATACATTTCTTCCTTGCAGCGTGTACCAAATGTTCCACTAGTGCAGGACATAGTCTCCTATATGTGTACAGGTCTGTAGGTTGAACCTAGAGGAAAAATTTATTTCAGACTTACTTTGCTGTAGATTAAAGGGCTCCTGTTAGCTTTGGTGAGGGCTGGACAGGCCTGGTAGCCTACTGATAGTCTATTTTTACTGATAGTCTATTTCATGCATGTAACATCATAGCCAGGGATATACATGATGACTTAGGAAAGCAAATTGGGCAGGATTGGCCTCGTCTGTATTTTGTACAGTAAAGATGTGGGTGCTTCAGATTTTACAAGAAGCTGACATGGGCTTTCTGATTGTTACAACACACCAAGAATATATTGCAACTCAGAAAACGTAAGAACAAATATAAAATTTGTTAGGACTTGTGCTGGCTATGTCTGTACTGTGCACACACCTTGTCTGGGATTTCAGAATCAAAGCTATTATTCACTGTAAAAAATTTTAGTACTGGTGGCTACATAATACCATCAGTATTGAATGGAATAGCTGAACTGTGCTTCATCCTACCTTGAAAGCTGGGAAGGCTTAAAAACTGACATTGTGAAATAGATCTTTGGTCTAGGGTTTAGCCAGGTACTGCAGTCCTGTGAATTTGTAGGGGAATAGCAATAGACTACTTCTTCCTGCTTGCATTTTAGAAGGCTCAAGAATTCACCATTTCAGTGCTGTACACAGAAAGGCACTCATGACAATCCACAAATATGAAAGGCTTATGAAGCAAATGTTCTCTATTCAAAAGACATTACTTCTCTGAGTCAAATTTCTGGCAGGAGTCCCATTAGTAATTTTTATGCTTCCACCTCGAATGAACAGGCATAAATATTCCCATTTGTATTCAGTATGAAATACTTGAGCATAAAAGGAAAGAGATTTTCAGTTCCCCAAAGATATAGATTGAAATTGTCAATGGAAGGTAGTGAAACTGTGTGAAATTCTGCAGTGCAACATGCTACCATTTAATCCCTCTTGCAGGATTTGTGGAGTGTCTCCACCTAACCATGCAACTCCACATTAGACTTAGAGCAAAAGGATTTAGTGTTTAAATGCCTTATCAGTAGCTGTGTTTGTGGCTTCCCCCATCCCAATTCAAAGCTGGTCTTTCTGAGGGTCAGGTAGTCATCTGGTCTGAAATAAGTACTTCTGGGAAAGGGAATAGGGCTATCAAAGCCCCATGAGCCATAAATAAACTAAGTTCTGGAATCTTGTGTAACAAGAACTCCCATGAGAGTTTGTACCCTATAAGAGGTGATGGGAAATTAGTCACTGCATCTCTGGCACTATGGCTGCAAGTGCTGTCGGAACAAGGACTGCGGAATTAGGCTACCTTATTTTCCATGGACTGCCAAAGGTATATATTTATTTAGGCTCGTAGTACTGAGTCCTGTGAGACTGGTGTTGAATCCCTGTATGTCAGACCTCCTTGAAACTGTTTCAGTTTTTTTTTTCCATTTCATTCACCTTAAGAATTTATAAATTGCTGAAAATCCTTGCTAAACTCGGCCTGCAGCCCAATCCTGATTCATATTCTTTAAGCAGAATTCCTAGCTGTGTTTGTTCTAATATAATGGGCTGTAACCAATTAATCACACAGCTATTAATGGAAGTACAAGGCAGTACATTGCAAGCTTGTTAGTTTGGCCATGTGAGTTTGTTTGGTGAAGATGCAAAGAACATCAGTCAAGCTGACAGACAGCCTCAGTTGTCTTCTGTGCTGCTGCCCTTACCATTGAGCTGTGACATGGAGCATTCAGTGTGGCATCTGGTGGTGAGAAACCCCTCCAAGCTGGGTAACTTGATGAATTCTGTACCTTAGCTGAGGGAACCGCAAGAAAATGTACCATGAATGCAAACACTGAGCTACTGCATGAATGCTATGCCTCTTTAAAATAGTTTCCTGCCAGAAGTGAATGACAGGAAATACGTTAACATGGGGAGCTTGCATGCAATTAATAATCTGAACTTTTTCCTCCTGACAGCACAGAATTGTTTTATAAATTTTTTAAAAACATGAAATTGATGTTTGACATGAGCAATTAAGGAAAGCTGTTTGGAGTTGCAAAATGAATTAAAGCTTTAAAATGTCTTTGCACAGTTATAGACAGAAGCAAAAGTAAGGAAATGGAATAATGAGAGAGGAAATTGTTTCTTCAAACAGAGAAACGTTTGAAACAAGAAATCTTCCAGTTTTACTTCTGAATTAAATTGCTTTTAATTTTAGATGCTCAACAGTGATATTTGTTTACATCGGGAGCCTCACAAAAACAGGGAGGTTTTGAATGTTAGAAGTCTTGAAAATGTTCAAATCCTCTTTTTAGAGATTTTGGGGAGTTATGTTTTATGTACCTTTGGAAAAGGGAAGGGCACGTCACTGAGGCTTGATTTCATGTTTCCCCACATCAACCTTTACACGCCATCCAATGGGAAAAGCATTGATGTTTCTCCATTGAGAATATTGAGAATCTAGGAGAATTTCTAGGTTTCTAATCCTGTTCCCTGTGCAGAGAAACTGTTCATTATTTTCAGCTTAATGCCTCCATTTTGCTGATCATAAACTTCTCTTACAAAGGTGAGTGTCATTGTCTCTGTTTACCTGGGAGAATGTGCAGCACAGAAATGGGGGATGATTCATCCACATCATCTTAGTGATCTGGTGGTTGAGGCTACTGTTTCCTGATAGCTTGTGCCTTAATCATATCCTCCTGTAAAGGCTGGCTCGCCCATGACCTCTCAAGGGCTCTGCTCACATTTTGTATTAAAAGCAAGAAGAAAAAATTACTTTAAAAAGAATTCTTTCTCACTTGTTGGAAGGAAAAGAGATCCTGGTATTGCTTTATAATTTTCCCAAACTTTCATTTTGCTGTTCATTTTGCTCAGCACCAGTTGTGGGAAGGTCTGGCAGCCACTCAAGGGAATACAGAAGTAGACAGAGTCCAACCTGGATCAGAACAGACATATTTTTGCCCTGTGCTAATAGAATCACTGCTGGTGTCAGCCTAGTAAGGATTTTCTTTTCCATGTCAATTCAAAGCTTTCTAGCATTTTTAGATCTGTCGATTTTAATATTAAGATACTTAGGGAGGCAGGAGTATTTTCCAAAGCAGGATACAGTGACTGTAGTGCATCAGGTGAAGTTATTATGACTACCCTAAGGCTTTTGTAAGTCCCCCTTGGCTGAGCTGACACAAACTCTGGTTTGCAGCTGTGAAAGACTGAAAGGCCAGTCCTGGCTCCCCCAGAGCTGCTGCACTGCTCACTCACCACCACAGCTGAAGTTTCCCTGCCTCGTATGTGCCACAGGAGGCCTTTTCTTAAATGAGCAGATTCTTCTTTCCTCCAGCTTCCCAGACAGGCTCAAACCCTGTGAATATTCGTGAGCAAGAAGGTAAGAGGTTGTAGGGCTATGGATGGTGGGAAATTACTGATTAGAAAACCAAAATCCAAACTCCAGCTGCCGGTGTGCAGCAGAAACCCTGTGCTTCCAGTTGCAATCCTAACTGGGGCCATTAGGTAGCATGTGTTCACTAATATGCTGAGAGGTTTGGAAGGGTTAACAAGGGAAGGACCTAAAGCTTTTCAATAATTATGTTAATCCTGTAAAAAAGTGTAGTTCACACATCTTTTTTCTCTCTTTTTTTGTTATATAATTTAAAGACATGCCTAAGGATAAATAGTGTGCAGCAAAATTTGGCATAAATAAGGAAACTGTTAAAGTTTAGAGATGAGGGGAGGCTGGTTGTGTGTGAGTTCTTGGATAGATGTGATGGGTTAGATTGGTAGCTTACTGTCTTTAAAGCATTGTAGAGTTGGCTGGAGAGCTATTTAAGTTTTGGTGCCAAATGACTTGAGCAGGTGTGCAGAAAGCTTCATTTAATTCTCACAGAGACTTTGATCACTGTGTACGAGACTTGCATAGACAGCAGCTCTCCCTAGATCACACACTGCCAGACACTTTCTGGCCCAACAGCCCCTTTTCTAGCCCTGTTGCTTCTCTGGCTGCAGAGGACTAGAGTAGTGGCATTAGTGTCTGTACTCCACCCAACTGCTCTCAGCTTATGCAAAATCCTGTTGATTTTGAATATAACCTTTATTTGCTCTAGTTTAAAAGAGTGCTGATGTCTCTGTTCTTTGCACTTGCAAGGGACAGCATTACCAATCTGAGTCCAGCAGACCTTTCAAATGTACCTATGTGAGCGGGATGGTTGTACCTCCTGATTATGTATATCTGTAAGGTGGAAATAAATGCTAGCTGCCTGGCAGCAGCAACCATTTGGGGAAAAGAAAGTGCAGAACAGTGTTATTTTAGCCACTCCCGCCCCGCTGCCAAGTGCTGAGTCTGTCTCAATGGTCATTACTGTAGCTGTCATCCAATCAATCCTGCAGCAAATATCAGTAACAAATGTGCTAAATATACTTTTTAAAGCCTCACAGTAAAATCCTGAACAACTGTGTCCTTCCTTAAATGTATATCTGAAGGGATCAGGCAAGATTCTTTGTCAAATGGCTGTGCTCAGGGAAGGGAGTCTTGGACTGTGAGCTGGGAAGGGAGTTTCCCTGCATTGGTGTTTTGATTCACAGTGGGAGTGTGCTTTTGATGTGAACCTCACAGTTGTCCTTGCTTGGTGTGCTTTGGTTCATGTTATTGTGTTCTTAGCGTACAGATTCCTTTATTGTGAAATGGAAGTGGGACATATTTCCTAGGAATGCACCTGGAATGCTATCCTATAATGCTGGATTTTCAGCACCAGCTCTTTTGGTCTGTACATGTTTCTCTCTGTGCCACGCTTGTGTAGACAGGAGGTCAGTGACACCAAAGCAGTGAAAACTCTTCAGAAACTCTCACAGCTTTCTGAGCTTGGCTGAAGTTTTTACCTGAGTTTTTAAGTCAGTAAATGATGCTGCTTTAAGCAAAACCACAACTTTGGCTTGTCTCACAAGCACTGGCTTTCTGCACATGGGCACAGAGCCTCCCTCCTCTTCAAAGACAAAGACCACAATTAACACACTAAAAACTCACTTAAATTGCCAGCATCTTCATACTGTGCTCCCATGCCACATGGAGCCTTGTCCTTTGGGGTGAGACTTCTAGATGTTGCTCAGTGCCTGAACAAGGAGGTTGGTAATAGGGAACTTGTCGCTCGGACACTTCACTGCAGGGCCATTGACATGTATGCCTTTCTACATGTAGAATTTATCTGCTAATGACAGCAATTCTTACCTGGGCTATGAAATTTAGATCACATGAAAACTCTTTACTCTGCCACAGAAGTTCATCCAGAGTTTTTCAGAGGCTGTTTCAATACAGAGTTTATACACCAACAGTGCCATTACAATAACCCATGGAAGATGTCTGTAATGGTGCTGCTGTGGGGCAGACATGGTACCTGTCACACACGTGTGATCTTCATGGTTCACATGACCTTTTTCTCTATTCCAGGTTTACATGGGGTGAATTGATGATGAACTGATGCTGTCTCTCTGATTTTGTAACCAAAGATGCAGAATTAAACTGGGGTAAAATTTCTCACTGAATACAGATTTACAGTATGTAAGTAGTATTCCTTGTTGAATTCCTTACATTTTAAATGAATAATCATGTTAAAAAGGAAGTCAGATATGACTACGTGTATCTTAGCTTAAAGCCAAACACACTCAGGCTCAGAGAACCTGTGAGAGCAGAGCCCCTGCACTGCCTGTGCATGATAAGCAGCAGCTGGCAGCCTTGGCAGAGTTCTGCCAAGAGCAGGATTGGTCCTTGTCACTGCGTCCCCATTCTGAGCAGAACCTGGCTGGAGCACAGTCCCAGAAAAGGTGAGAAATAGGGGAACAAATGCTCGTAGTATTACTAAATTCTGTGGCCTTCCAGTGCTTGTACCTGCATGAATGGTGAACAGCAGCATTGCTCATATTAGGCCCAGGGCCCTGTTTCACATAGAAATAATTTCTGGCAATCCCTAGCTATTACAGTGATAAATGACAATAAAATAGTTTCATGGCGAACAATCTGTCAGCAGAGTAGGAAAAGGGTGAGCCAGGGAGGCTACAGCTGGATAGAGCTGGAGCTGTGCACAGGTGTGAATTTAGGACAAGCAAACTCAGTGTCCCTTTAGACTTACCTTTTTTTATTTGAAAGAGATAAAATAAGAAAAGCTCACTCTTATACCTGCTTTCTGACATGATTGTGTCTCTCAAATCCCCTTAGGAAAACACTTCAGTGCAATCCTGAAACTGGTTCCCACCCTCTGCTGCAGTGGAGCCCAGTCCCTCTTTGCAGTGGTCGGTGCTGAGGCAGGAGTGGGGGCAGCCAGGAGGTCTCTGGGCAGCGGAGTGTGGAGAACAGCTGTGCTCTCCCTTCACACCTACACACCCCTCCTCAGGTGGGTGTCACATGTCCCCCAGTTTGTTTGACAGCAGTAAGTGCATTGCCTGATGGCAGGATCCGCCTTTTGTTCCAGGGATGCAGAAATGATCTGTAAGGCTTATTTCTTGGCCTGGCAAATCTGTTTTGAGGGCTGGTGACAGCTGCCATGCTTTTCTTCACGAAACCTGAATCTTTGCCACCAGGATTAAGAAGTAAAAGCTCTGTTTTGGTTTAGTTTCTCTGCATTTGCTGTTCTGGTGGGCTGTGGCCTCTGGTGTGACAGGAACGGGGAACCAGTACCAGCTCCAGAGGGAGCTGCTGCTGTGGGGTCAGAGGTCCAGGCTGTGCTGTGGGTCATGGGGAGACTGTCCCACAGCTGGTGACACACATCTGACTACTCCACGCAACCAAGAAAATCACGTTGTGGATCTTTTTTGTCGCAGTCCCTTCAGCAACCTTTTGACAAGGTTGAAGGTGGCACTTGGCCGTTGCCCTTGGGTCTTGCTGTGTGCGGTGCCCCTCCACAGGGGGGCCAAGTGTCCTGTGTGGGGAAAGCCTGGCCAGACTCCTAGGGAGGCGTGGGGGGCCCTGGAGTTCGGAAGTGACAGGTCATAAAACTTGACACTCTGTGACTGATACAGATAATCTAATAAAGCATTAGCAAGACTCCACTCTGGAGACACAGCTGCTTCAGTTGGGGCACGCCTGGCTAAGTGAGCATGGTTACTGCAGCATGGATGTGGGTGTTTCCTTACTGCTGGGAGTGGAGGGAAGCTGTGGTTAGTCACCTTATTACAGCTCTGCTGTCAGACCCAGGAGGGGAAAAAACCAACCTGGCAGTATTAGAAATCACAATCTGACTGGAAATTCCACAGGTTGGAGCCCGTCTGCACTGAGTACAGAGGCTCTGAGGTGTTTCACCATGAGCCACCTAAACCTGCTGCTTGAAGTGTCTGTCATCAAGACCTTTCCTTATCAAAGGTCAGTGCTTTCCAAAAACTGGGTCAGGTGGCCTAAAATATAGAGTAAAATGGAGAGACCAGGTCACTGAATGCAGGGGGAAAAGGCAGAGCAAAAATATTATCTAATGATCCTGCTCTCTGCTTACCCTCCTGCACCAAACATCTGTTTGCCCATTGAATTTCCAGCCTAGTCAGGAGCAGTAGCCAAGAGATAGCTTTGACAGACATCCTGCCTTGAAATTACATACATCCTGCAACAGAAAAAAGTGGAAATTTTACTGTGCCTATATTTAAGATGAGAAATGCTTTAGTCTGTCCTACAAGTCTCACTTTAATTTTTAAGAGGAGAGTCAGAAAGGCACCTAACTAATCTAGTTAAACCCAACTTCAAAAGATCATTGTCAAGAGAACATCCCCCAGCATCTTTCCTGATTCTCCTCCCCATCGCGCTGTGGAAAGGGAGTGAGCAGGGGCCCGTGTGGTACTTTAGCTGCCAGCTGGGGTTAAGCCATGAGAGCTTGACAACACAGCCAGAGAGCAAACAAAATGGACTGACTCAAAAGAAGTGCTGGCTCAATGCAAGAGTAAATCATGGTCAACTCCTTTGATCATGGTTGCCTTAGTAGTGGGAAGTGCTGAGAGAACTCTTCCATGTCTCACCATTTAGACACTTGCATACTGGCGGACACAGGTGCTGATGTCAGGCTTTCACTGTATGTTAGATACCTTATTTCTTGGACAGCAACAAAGCTGATGGGGATTCCTGAAGATGAAAGAGGCCTATTTAAAAATGTAACCTATTTCAAAACATAACAGATAATCCGGTGCTCTTTGAGACAGTCTGCAGTCACCTGGTGCCATGGTTCCAGTTTAAATCAATAAATACCAGAATACTCTGATCATTCTGTAGTCTGGCTCCTGTCTGAGCTCACTAGGTGAGTAATTTCATAATGCACTGCCTTCTATCCATTCTTCATGAGCAGTGATAAGGAAAAAATTACTGAGAATATTCTCCACTACCTCCTGCTTAGACTTTTTAGAACAGTGCATTTGGGAGTGAAGCTGGTGCTCTGAACCACAGTGCTCAGAAACATAGCTGTTTCTGTGTCTCCTTGGCTATCTTCTCCCTTGGGCTCTTCCTCTTAGACGTAACAGCAAATTTGTTTCAAAGTAATTGTGTTGGGCATTAACAGTTAATAGCTTAAGGAAAATCTCTTAAGTTCAGGAAGTTTTCTTTAGCTGGTTTTTATATAATACTCTGTGTTTTAGCATTTGATGGACCCTGCTCAGGCACACTTGACAAATTTCAAAGTCCATTTACTGTAAGTGGCCAAAGCATCCCTAGCAAAGAAAATTTAATGCTTTGTCTGACCTTCCTTACACACTCCAAGAACGGCAAATGACAGTGTTCCTTGCAAAGCACTCTTAAAAACCATCTTGTTAGATTTGAGCCTGCTTGCCTTTATGGGTAGAATGTAGAGAAATTCTACTGCAGCTCTTACACTCCAGCATCCATGCTAATTAAGTAGAATGACACCTAAAGCATTTTTTCGTTTTTTCTCTCTTTTTTGTGAGGAGTACTGTCTAATCTCCCTGGTTGAAAACCAAAAGATACATTCTGCTTCTGAAAGCTCAAGTTCAAAACCAGAGACACTCTCAATAGGTGCTCAGGTTTCTGAACACAGGGTTTTTTTTGTGTGCTTTTCATTAAGTTGGCGATCTGTTCTTATTCTATCTGTGTGCTGAAACAATAAAACAAATACAGAGTGGAATACTTGCTTTCTTCCCATGATTTTAATGTCTGCTGAAATGTTTCCCTTAGCTCTGAAATAGGTTTTTGCTTGCTACAATCATGTTATTCAGGTTCACATTACAGGAATCTATGACTAAGCAAGCACCCAGGAAATTCTTCAAGTAGCTTGTACACTATGCTTCAAGTTCCTCTATATATCATATATGTGTAAAATGGGGTGTACAACACACTTTTTTCTTAAAAGCACAGATATTCTCTCCTGCAAAAAGACTGCTTTTTTTCCTTCTTAAAAGATAGGAGTAGTAGATGGACAGTTCATGTTCCAACTCAGTCATGCATGCTTGCTGCTTTTATTTGTCCTTTCATTAACTCTCAAGATTTGGCACAACAAGAGCATTATATAAGATTAAATAATTCTTACATAAGTCTGAGTGAATGCCTTTCATGAAGTACTGGGTGCTTATCATGGCTATAAGTAAAAATGAATCACTTCCTTTTTAAACTGGAGCTTTCAACCTTGTATTCTGTGTGGTTAATTGCCACAAACCAAAATAACCTTTTGAGCTCTATGAATTTTCACAGCTGCAGACTGGAGAAAAAAAACCTCTCACCAATAAATAGAAACTTAAGAATTTCCAAAAGAAATTATTCCCCACTCTAATTGCCTCTTTTAGCACAAAGCCCAGCTCATTTATGCCAGAATGTTAAATGTTCCTAACACGTCTGTAGAGCCAAGAACCTGAGTATCATCTAAAGGACAGAATGAGAAAGAAAAAACGCAGGACAGTATGAATTCCACACTTTAGAACAGCGTGGAGCACAGCCAACAGGTCAGGAAGTGTAGGTAATTAGCTTTTGCTAAAAGCTGCAGATTGAGTAGGATCAGGGCTCAGCAGCCCAGTAGCAGAATCAGGGAGGACTCTCAACATGTCCCTATAGATAGGGAGTTACAGGAATGTACCTTGTGCATGCTTTTAAACTATGGGAATAAGTATCCAAGGCCAGATTAGTATGGGGAATAGGAATCAGCAAATCAGGAACCTAGGAGGAAACTGAGAGAAAAGCTTATTTCCAGTTCCCTTAATAGAAATACTTGAGAACCAGTAGTGGGAAAGGTCAGAAATTGCAGAAACAGCACTGGGACTCCAGTGTAAGACTCGGTTATGCTGGAGGAGAAATTCTTTGGCCTGTCATCCTCCTCCACTCTGGGAAGGTCATCTCCCGGTACAAGAGTGAGTTCCTGGCTTCTCTGAAAGACAAGTAAGAGCACCAGTGAAGGATCTGGTGTAGGAAGACAAAGTCTGTGTAGGGAAGTACTGGGTTGGGAGTAGGAAGACATGGAAATAAAAGGGAGGCTGAAGATCAGAAAACCACTGGCTGTCATGTTAAAGAGGAAGAGGAAAGAAATGAGGAAGGCAAAGAGAAGTATTTGACAGATCTCAAATGAAGCAAACAATCTCTCTGATGAATGGTATAGAGTACCTAAAGCTGGAGAGAACAACAAGGTTAAGATATTCTGCTAAAACAACATAAGTCATCCATACAGAAACTGAAATCCCTTGTTGGCAAACATAGGAATGGGAAGTATAGGATATAGTCAGTATATTAAAAGACCAGTGGATGGCAGCATATTTTTACTACCAGAATACTGGGTTGTCATGCCACATGTTTTGGTTGTAGCTCATCTGCTGACTTAACACATCATATGTCCCAAGAACAAATCCATGTTTGACTCTGATAAGTCAGCATAAACTGCAAAGATTTGTGCTTTTTATGTACAGATCATGTTTCTCCAAGACAGTGGTGACCACTACTGTAGCTGCCTCACACTGAGTCATCTGGAAGATCAGGAGCATATTCACAAGAATAGGAGTCAGCTGCACATACCCTCTATGAGTTTATAAGAATATTTTGGGAATAAAAACTCAGAAGGCTATGCCTGAAAATTCACCTTAGTGTATTATTCTGATAGTTCAGTGTGGTCTCAGTCCCAGGTTTATTGTTCTGCTATGAAGCTGGGGATTTCTTCTCAAAAGCTGGAAATAAAGTCTGTAAATTATAGAGAAATTTCTGGAGATATAAAATTATATCTGAAGACAAAAACTGTGTACCACTTCGAGTTATAGCATAACACCCACCCAACCCAACCTGGTGAGCATGAAGTAATTACAGGGAACACTTATTTGCTAATGAGACTTCAGAGAAAAACCCACATTATTCTTGATTACCATATTTATTGACTCTAAGTGGAAAAAAACCCAACAAGTCTTAATGGATTTCACTCATTACCATACATACTGTCTATATTCCCTGTTCCCATAAATTTCAACTGAGAAAGAAAAATACACATTTTAAAACAACAGTTTCTAAATTAATTTCATAAACAGACTTCCAATAAACTTCTGAAAGTTAGAAGGAAAGATTTTTCAAGAGTTATAGCTCATGTTTTCTGAAGCAAAACACTTAATGTAAAGCACACCTGACATCTGACTTCATACACCTCAGAGGTTTTCTATGTAGTCTTCACTAAAGTGTACTTACTAAATGTTTCACAGTACCAGAGCATGAGTTCCTCCATCAGCTTTCAAACCTGTGAATTAGGTACTCACTGTAAACAAAGCTTCTATAAAAGGACAGTTCAAATACAAAAAAAAGAGGGCAGTAGTAGCCAAGTTTCTTTGGGAGACAGATTGCATTTGGTTCTAACTTCCTTAGAAAGACCAGCAGACAAAAAGCATGGTAATCATTTCTATTATTTGAAGCTCTTCAGTTTTAAGAGCATTTGTAAAAAGACCCGATTATAACAAACTGAGATTTGCATAATTAACTTTGAAACAAAGCATTTTTAGTGATAAATGCATTAAGACCTGAAATAATAATGTTAAGACAAGCTTTTGTTTGTCAACTTGTCAGATACGTGTGCTGAAGCTTCCCTTCTAATTACAAGATGTTTAGTACAGCACAACAGATATTTTAAAACTAATACAGGTGCTGGAATGTTTCTTCAATTGTAGTGCACTTCATCTGAGAAGATTACCATGACAAAGTATGAAAAGGAAAGAGGACAGAAAGCAATGATTTATAGACGTTCTAATTTTTCACTTAGAAATTCTTCCACGCTATCTGTATTCCACTTGAGGATGCTGAGTTCTTCTGCAATGTTCCCACTGTCGTCCAGCAGCTTTAGTACAGGGTCAGAACCACGCACATACTGGGGGGGAAAAGAAAAGTCAGTTACCTTGGGTGGGAAATGCATTCTCCATACTAACACTGCCCCTGCTCTCAAGTGATTTACATCAGTTCAATACTTCTGACTTGCATTTCATGTCAGAGAGCGGGAAGTGGAGGAACAAGTCAAATGAAGGGGGGTGGGGGTGGGTGTAAGAAGCATCTCCTTGTTCTCCTTGGTGCCACAGCAGTTAAGGCATGTGCAGAGGGGCAGTGCCACAGGCCTGCCTTTGAAAGAGGGTATTTACTCCAACTGTTTTAAGTTACCAAAGCTGCATTTTTGAATCAAGCAGATGAATGATTTTTCTTCTATGATCAATAGCCTTTTTACCATTTTAGAAATTCTGTGTCACTTTAACAGGTCAAAGTTCTACTATCAATTTCTAATGTAATCACATTCTTTCTTGCTGTGTTGTAGCTGTGCCTACTATGCTTTGCTGGTAACATAATTCTTCAGTGCTTCTCAAACCAAAATAAGCAATGCAAATAAAAGCTTTTAACAGTATCAGAAAGCTCTGACCATTTAAGTTCATGGAAAGATTTCCCCAGGTGTATTTCACTTTGCTCAACTGAGCTAACCTAGTTGGTTTTACTTAATGAAGCTAGTGGCACCTCTAATCAGTTTCCCAAAAGTCTTGTGAAATAAACACAGATTCATTTGCACATTTCTTTTTCTGGTAGTACTTGATACCAATTGTAGTCTAGACTGCTTTGATGGTCAATAAATCTACAAAGTTAAAAAAAAAAGAAACAGTCAGACATAGAGAAGGAGAGAAAGCTTTTGAAAGAAACTGGAGGACACAGAGACATGAATGCGTGAGACAGAGGAAATCTGTTTTACATAGAATCTGCTGCTGAGAAGACAAATCACTTATTGCAGCCATGCATAGCTATGAAGTGATTCCAGATGGTGCCATTTGGGCAATGGAGATGAGAGCACAAGAAGTGAGAATCAAGATGTGTATCTGTGAAGTACACTTGAAGTTCACACAGGATTTTAAGAGAAAGGTGAAGTCTTAGACTAGATCTTGAAACCAAGTTGGTGCTTAAGGCAGTGCAGCTTATGCAACTTTGCATATATGCAAGTCATAAGAAACACCATTCAGTATATGCATTTCTATAGTATATGCATGTTTGAAGTATGTAGAGAAAAACCAGCACAATAGAATACAGCAAGGGAATTCTGAGAGGGAGAAGCAAAATCCAAGAATCACTGAATGTATGGAAATGGCAGCTCTATAAGAAAACTAGGGGAGAACAGGAGAAAAAGAAACTATGGCAGAACAGCTTGAGTAAATCCAAGATATCTCCGAAGTAAGAACAGAATATAAACATTCCTCAGATTCTTTTCCCATCTGCTATAAAAATTATTTTTTCTTGGATTAAAACCAACCAAACAATAATAAAATAAACCAAAACCTCACCACCAACAAAGAATTAGTACCAAACAGTTACTGAGCAGTAAACAAATCCACATTACTAGCAAGAACTTGTAAAGATTCACACTGGCAATGCAAATATGTGTCCTCTGCTAAAGGACTACTTGATCAGCAAATAGGGAACAATCCACAGGAGAACTGTCTCCACCAAACTCAGCTCTTCCTAACATCGCAAATAAAAAAGTTAGGCTACTACTCACCTTGATTTGCAGTCCCCTGAAGAGTTTTGGCTTATCACTCCTGACAAAAGCTACAGTTTGGAGAAAAAGAAAGAAAGAAAATCAAATTCTTCTCTACTTGCATAAAGTAGATTTACTTTACAAATCAGTATTTCCCAAATTATTTTTCTGAATTATGCTTTAGAAGATATTTTAATGTTAAAATCTTAGTACCTTCACAAAATTAATAATACTAAATTTATTATGCCAAAGGAACACCTATTTTTGCTAGTAATCCAAACGAATTCTATCTGCTCGGATTTTCCTTGAACACCAGTGCAACTGTGTTAGGCAGTTTATCTGCACATACAACTGACAGCCTTCAGCAGACTGGCCCATATGCTGCTGCTACGCAAATGTGAGGAAATGCGTTGGATCGATCAAAATC
This sequence comes from Gymnorhina tibicen, assembly GCA_013399875.1. Lineage (NCBI taxonomy): Eukaryota > Metazoa > Chordata > Aves > Passeriformes > Artamidae > Gymnorhina > Gymnorhina tibicen. The sequence continues at coordinate 112,781 of VXAZ01005363.1, read as the reverse complement.
TGGCTGAGGATAAGCTTTGTGAGGGAGGCTGAATGTGACACCCATCTAATCAGCACACTCCACACACACTGCAGCTCTGCGGGGGACAGGGCACACAGGAAACTGTGGGGAGAGGTGTTATTCTGGTGAACAAGACAGACAATCTTGTCTTGCAGAGATCTCCGAGATTACGGTGTTGAAAACCAGCATGAAAACAAGGCGAGAAAACAGGAAGAGAAGCTAGTATCTCCTCTTCTCTTGACACTCCTGATGGCAGTCGGCATCAAGGCTCTATGGGCTACATAGAGAGAAGGCCAGGTCTGAGGTGGGCTGCTGCTGCACAGCTCCTCACGTGCAGCACGTTTTAACAGCACAACCCAGGCCTTGCATTAACCTTATCTTTGAAAAGACAATATGAAGCATTTCAGGACAAAGTGTGAGCATAATCCCCTAGTTCAAAGCACTTCACCCTAATTAATGTCTGAGTTCTAGAAGTATTTAAAATTTATTTAGAAAATAACAGTCCTCATTTCTCCTTCTTACAGTCAGGTTGTGCTAAAAGCTGAATTTAGTATCTGTATTGACATTAAGTGGATTCAGGCTGCTCCAGCAGTATGTCAGTAGCATCTCCCCAAGGATGAACCCTGCCAGTATGGACTGACTCCTACAAGGGTGCCAGCTGCATGTTAAAGCTGCTTTTTCAAGGTTAGACAACAATGAATCTCTCACAAATTGCAGTGCATCCAGCTGGTGCATGGAGATGAGTGCAACCTCAGGACTAATGTTTCATACTGCTTGACAGAGTGTAGTGCTTTCTCCGTAATTGCAGAGATATCCCCTGGCATCTTTATACCTATCTTTACATTACTGCAGACAGTTACCTTAACACTTTCTCAGCATGGTTAGACAGAGTGGCACTTATTTTCTTCTCTCTTCCACTGAGCTCCCAGTACAGATCAAAATCATACACACTGCTTTCTGCACCAACCACTACACAGTATAAACAAGGTAAAAAATACCAAAGGCCCATGGAGCTGCCAGATGTACCAGGCCCCTGAAGAAAATGAGACTTTATCTTTATTCCTTCTACAGGACTATACACTAAGGTCATATTGTTAGCTGTGTATAACAATTTCAAATAGCCCAAAATAACCAGTACTGCAGTTTGATTCTGATTTAAACTCAAAGACATATTTTCAACTTCAGTCTTTCCCATGCCCTTGTGACATGTTGTCTTGGCTGTCATCAAAAGTAACATGCAAAAAAGCAGCAAAGAAATTTCTTATTCTTTGTTAAGTCCACAGACTGTTGAAGTGTTTCTGAAGGATTTTTTCCACATTTTTCTTCAACTTAAATCTAAAGCTGAAATCAGTCTCTAGGGCTTTATATGAAAAGAAAGTTGTAAGAAGCAGTCAGTACAATGGGTAACTAATTGCAAAATGGTAAGAGATCATAGTAAAATGGATAAAGTTTCTGAAGCAAATCTGAACTCTGGAACTCAACTGTATTGAAAAATAGCCTTTGGGAGGGACCTCAGGTTACAGCACTTTAAGCTTGTAACAGGTGTGAGGGTTTGTTACTTGAGTGACAGATGAAAGCCCATTTGGACATGAGAGGCTGTTCTCTGGCTGCAGTGTTGGACTGAACAAGCTCACAAAGTGGAAACAGCATTAGGTGGAAGAAGAAAGTATTCTATAGGCAGCATTACATTCTGCCACATTAAAAGTAGCTATTACACACTTGTATCAATGTCAAATGTCTAAATCTTCTGAAAGCTGAAGCACTACAGAACATTTTTCCCGAAATTTTAGACAGCTGGAACAAAATTAGTTTCTGTTATGGCATATTTATTTCTAATGCTGATCATAGTGACTTTCTGCATCACTCACTTGAATTTGCAATGCAACAAAGAAAAACACTCAATGTACAAATAACTTAATTTGTATATTCTGAATTTTGGAAGCTAAAATGAGAAACTCAAATACTGACATGCATTAAAACCACAGATTATCCCATCAAACACTTTTTTTTTCTTTCCACAAAATCAGTCCTTGAGTTGAATCAGCAGCCCTTGAAATGATGGGGTTAGGAAGTCAGATGCAGCTACAGTGCAAATTTTGGGACACGCGACTGCTTGCTTATCATGGGATGTGGTGCATATGCTCCACCTTCACAATGCCCCAACAGTTTCCCCTCTACACCCTGACATCAACAATGCTTCTTACAGTTCTATGTAAAGAAATACCTTCTGAAAGGTACTTGCACATCATCTATCTACCATTATTTAGTAGTTTGGTGTTTAATACTAAAATCCTATCCTAGCTATCCTATCCCCATTTTCTCCTCTCTGTAGCAGCTTTAGAAATTACACACCACAGAGAAATAAGCCTTCCTCTAACCCATCCATGGGTGAGCAGGAGAGGCATTTTCCACTGTGACTTCTGTAAGATGAACTCTGAGCTTGGTGCCATGACCCCATGTTCCGGTGAATTAAACACCGGACCAGAAGTCAGAGCTGTTCTCCAGACACCTTTGCAAAATCACTTCACCTTATGCTCCTATAAACCATGAGCAGTACCAAAGCACTTCTGTTGGAAGGCACTCCTGAGATGGTCCTGAAGATTGCCACACAATCAGACTGGATTGCCACACAATCAACTACAAGGTCAGAGAAGGACCAAGTGCGTACGAGCATTTTAAAGCCTGGCCTGCATCGAACAGTGGTGTTAAAGACCTAAAAGCAGCCTGTACCTATGAATGCAGTAGAATGGAGAACTCACTGCTATTGTTATAATGTCCATTTGTTTTGATACAAAACAAAGAGGTGTTATAAGAAAGTCTGTGCAAACTAGTTTGTTGGAATTAAATCCCAGAGTCCTAAGTGGAGACTATTAAGGAATCTAAGAATCACTGTGGCCCAAAGGGCAAGTCTATGTATATGCACACACACACACACCTGCACTATTCTCCTTGGAGCAGCAGGACACAGATTAAGAGAACTTCCTGACCCAAAATGGACACGACACCACATCTCCCCAAGCAGAACAGTTGTTCTAAGTTAACTTGAATAAATAGAAAGCAAGTAGTATTACTTCAGATAAGCTAAAGGGTAGTCTGCTTGCTTGGCCATGACTTAATAAGACACAAGCCATTTGAAAGTAAAAATTTTACTGCAGACACAACTTTGTGCATAATGTTGCAGAATTTTACATAAAAAAGGCACAAAGGACTTGACCATACATAGTTGACCATTTTGTACCTGAAATGAACTTGAATTAAAAAACATTTAATTGAGACACTGCCAATTATCAAGTGTTAAATCTGTGAAAAAGAAAAGAAACCAAAATGAAAGGTAGAGTAAGAGAGGGACATTCTATGAAGACAGGAAATTCCAACATTTAATAATGCCACCAATAGCTAAGCATTGCTGAGACAATTGGCAATATTTGCTAAAAATGTGACTATGTAAATCACTGGGCAAGCCAAAAGCATTAATGTTTTCCCTTAGACTCTTTAGTAACTTGTTTTGGGGACAAGATACATGCTCTGCAGTTTTGAAGATGGTATGAGTCTGCTTCAAAAGTTACCATGAAAGCCTAGCAAAAAGACTGAACTACAGCACACAGCAAGCACTCATTTACATTTTAATGACTATAGCTCTGTACCTTTTGGGGACCTCAGTTCGAGATAAAAATTTAAATTTAAGAATTCATATGGCACATCAGTAACTACTATTTGTAGTCTCTTAATCAAGTTACAATGCAGCTGTTCATGATTTTATAAAAAGCACCATATGCTTTCATCAATGAATCCAAGACAGAGTTCCAATCAAGCCTGAAGAAGAAACTTCAAAAAATCCCAAAGACAGGGTACTTTGTATAAGCAGTTGGGCAAGACACAGTTCTGAATCTGAAGGGAAGTATTGTTTTAATTTGTGAGTCATCTGTTTATGAAAGATGATGTTAAAGCAATGCATGTCTCCCACTACAATATCCATATTTCTTAGCAAGAGTTTTAGTAATGCTTTTATCCGTGCAAGATTTAAGGTTAATATAATTTTCTAAATTTCTTTCATCAGTATTTATGAATTACAGATTAAAGTAACTAGGAAATGAGTGATCTTACCTCATACAATACAATCCCATAAGAAATTACATTTTAGTAGCTAAAAGAATCCCCCTCATACTTGGAGAACTTGGGTGATATAATAGGGCTGACTGACTCTGAAGTCAGAGGATCTCATGTAGCTGCACACTGCAGGAGTTCAAGGATTAAGGGCCTTGTTTCTAGAGCAGATTTGCTGGGAGCACATCCATTTCTTAACTAAGAGAGTCACACAGGGAGAGGTGAGAATTATTTTATTAAAAAAAAAGAATGGAGAGAAAATGAAAGGTATGTTCAATGAAAAAAACCAGTCTAATTCAGTTTTTTAAACAAACTGGAAACACCAGTCTCCTATCTCATGGTGAACAGAACACAGCTGCCATTGAAAAGTCAACTTAAAACAAATATGCTAGATTAATCACTGACCCAGCTAATTCATTATTCTATTCCAGAGCCTTAGTTTTATGGATGTCAGCCAAAAATTGTCACATTTTGTGTTACCTGGTATACTAAGATATTGCTTCATCTATGAATCTTGTCTTGGTTTTAATATTCTACTTCAATGGAGTGCTTTTAAATGACAAATATTTAAGAACAGTTTTATACAGAACAATTTCAAAATATATATAATATAGGAAATAATTTTAGAGTACAGCATTTATAATAGAGCCATTTATTTTAAGGGAAACTTATCAGTAAGAATATTTCAGTACTGAATTTAAAAGAGACATATAGAAATGTGGTCTGTTACCAGACTTATCACAAGAAACTGCAGCTGAAAAACCTAAGAGACATCCTTGGCCATCTTTCACAAAAGCATTTAGCAGTTTGGTGTGACACTACAAACAATAACATCCAGTTCAAGACTGAGATAATCTTGCTGATGACCAGACTTGTTCATCCTCTTGAGGAGGACTAGATTTTATTCATCACTTCTCACTCCTTTGCTTTCCTAGTATATACAAATATATTCCATATGTAGTGATTCTCACATTTCAGGCACACAGGTGTATTCAGCAACTGTTTATAGCTTAAGATTATATAACCAATAATTTTGAAAGAAACTTTGATAGAGAAGGACCATAGAGTATTGCATTTAGTAACCGCGAGCAACCCACAGCTTCTTCCAACTGAGTAACTTTTACAAACCTTTATTAATTCAACTCATTTCAATCCTTAACTATTTTAATATGTGACTCTCATAATAAAAAATCCAACCACAACAAAAAAACCAACAAAACAACACTGTTTGTCCTTTGGCCAAATAAAACATAATCCAGAAGCAGTCTGAGACACATCACGTCTATGGGATTAAGCCAAGTGACAAAACAATTTACACAGGTACTTAAAGGTCAAGACTTCACAGTTACATACAGGAGTAACATACACTAATCCATGTAATTCTAATGTATACACAGTCCTGCAATTAACAGTGCCATTTTGTGTATATTCTGGGGAAAAAACCCAAACACACCCAAACAAACTCTGATAAAACTCTCAGAGCAGCTATGGAAAACGATTCAGTTATTTGGGATGAGACATTGTCAGTGACAGGCTACACAGTTCAGTGAAGCCTACAAAGACAATGTTTCAGAAGCAGCATCATGACCTGCAGGAAACCTAACTTCCATAGCAAATTCTGGGAATCCAGAGTGTGGGGAATATTTCTCTGCCTGTTTTAAGGAGTTTTACCCCCCTGGACAGCACTGTTTTTGACCTTCATCCATGGAGAAAGCTGCCAACTCTCTGGGAAGAAGTTGAACGCACTGCGGTGTGAACTAGGTGATAGAATATTATGTAAGGTAGCACAGGGTGAAAATATAAAGGTGTTGGGTTTGTTAAAGTAGCAAATAGATAAAAAGCAAAAACTCCAAAATGGAGGATTGTTGTTGTTTTATAACCTCCTTCTTGTTCTTCATGCTACTCCATTTAATGCGGCAAAATTGCTTAAAGTGATTGGATAGAAAATTCCGCAGTTCCTGTGGATGTTTTAAAAACATTTGTTGAATATTGGTAGAAAAGTGAAAATATCTGTCGTTTCAAACACTGATTGGATTGTTTAGCTTTAAAAATGCCGTGTTATCTTGATTTCGGCGGCATTCTGCGCATTTTCCTCAGCATGCACGTCCCTCTGCTGTACTTCTAACTTTTCTGATAAGACTTAATAAACTATCTGAGAGCAGAGAAGGCTGAATGTCCGTTAATTAACAAAAATCCAGGCAAGGACTCAGAAGTCCTCCCCCAGCAGGGGAGGAATGATTTAAGGCACAGCAACATCAACAGGTGGAATTCAAAACAGAATCCCACAGCAAATGTCCAAGTGAAAAGCTAAAATAAAAACACTTCTTGAATGTAAATGTCTTAAGAGGGAGACATTAAATATTGTTTCTGTTAAAAGTTAAAATAAAGGACAAAATCTAAGTATTCTGAGATTAATATTAATGTGAAGACAATTACCAGCTGGAAGAATATATTCTACTGCTTTTTAAAATTTCTAAGTATGCTTCTAATATATATCCTATCTTCCAACCTGTTCTAATACCCTAGCAGTAAATTTGGCACAGATACATTTAGATTGAGTAGCTGCAGAAATTGGTGATGAAAAGACAAAAGAGAAATTTAAGTGCTTTACTCAATCCTTTTTTAATTCTTACTGTACCAAATAAAAACTGGTAGTCTGTAAAACAGATCCTACTCAAAAAAGAATGGAATTTATCCAGCCACTTTAAAAAGTAAGCTTTATGATTAACGGAATGTAAATATTTGAGGAGGTTTAGATAACCAAGAATTGAAAGAAAAAAAAACTAGTCACAATTTTCAAGCCTTTCCTTTTGCACCATTCCAAGTCTTTGGACCATGTTTCAAGGTGAGCACACAGCAGGAATTGAGGGCCATTCCCTGCAAGGACCTACACATGAAGATAACTGAGGACATAATGCAGGCTGGAGTTAGGCTAACAGGTTGACCTTTTCCTTCAAACCTATGGCTCAAATGAGAACTTAACTGTTACAAATCCAGAACCATAAAGCAACTGAGTGAATGGGCAACAACAATTGGGAATGTTTTATGTTTGCTAAATTTGAACAGTCATGGACATAATATAGACTCCTGTGCTAACAAAGTTAATTTCCTCACTTCCCTCAAGTAGACAAGTCATTTAAAGAATTTTTGACATATTATACAGTGGAAAAGAGAAAACAGCTTTGCTCTGGTCTTGTAGTCATTCAGCTCAACTGTGTGTGGGCAGAGGTGGCAGGCAAGGGTATGAAGCAGCACAACTTATGTAAATTGTAACCTGTTTTAAAACCTCTTTTTTTCCCCACTGTTTGTCAGCCAGCCTTCAAATTGGGAGGTATTGATACTTCTCATGGTAGACAGAGACATGCTGTTTCTGCAGTTTTTAATTCTAAAGCTAGATTAGTACTTAAGTCCAACTATGTCCAAAGTACAGTATTAGGCTCCTCGTTACAGGAAAAAAACCCAAAACAACCGTAATACTGCTATCACCTAAGCTCTTCCTTAATTTGTAAGAAAAATCCAGTTTGAAATTTCTCACAGATTCCTTTCCTGCAGCTTCCTCCCACCAGACACTGATGGTACTGATTTTCCTTTTACACTACTGTATTCCATTCCCGTTAGTTGACTGTCATTATCCACTGATAAAACAACTATATAGCAGGATCTGTGAAAATAAAGTCGTTCTGTAAGTGCACAATATAATTTCATCTATCAATTACTGGAGACCAGTTCTATGAGTCTCAGGTCAATGCAACTTTACTGATAAAATATACTAAATTTATGACTACTTGTAATAGTACTTAAAAGTACATTTTGTCATTCAGCTGTGACAGTATTTCATATATGAAGGAATACTAGTGGCTTTACTTACCCTGGACTTGAGGGAACCTTCCCAATTTTCATCCACATACTTCTAGGACAGCTCCTGCATAAAGCTGTAATAATAAACAGAAGATGTTAATGACAAAAGTAATCTAAATTACTAGTTTATTTATAGTGTGTTATCTGTTGAAGTGCTTTTCTCTGAGAAGGCAATATGCTATTTTGTTGATGCTAATTACAAGTAAGATCTAGACAGAATCACAGTTCCAGACCTGTCTCTGATTTATGCAACAACTGACTGTTCACTCGAGATACATGATAATTTTCATTCATTATACTAAAAATGTAAAAAGAAAATTTGAGATATACTGTTGGTATAAGCAAACTTTCATTTAAAAAAATGCAATTGGACACATAACAATGGGAATTATGGGCTAGTAAAAGGAAAACTATTTCTTCCTTCCCAAAGATACTAATTTCTCATTAAATGAGATTTTGGTTTCCACTTTAAACCCAACTTGGACAGTGAAATACTTATAATAAAGATAAGGCAGTGACTTCTCATTTGGGCTCTTGGTTGATTTTAGTTGATTGCGTTTCCAGAAAGAGGACAGATCACATTAACAGGTCTTAGGTGAAGTAATATGTACAGGCTGGGCTAACTTGTATACTTGCACTTAGATGTCAGTCACTTCTGTCATCTATGCAAGATACTCAGATTCAATTGTCTTAAAATAAAAGTTAATTTCAATTTTATATAATATCTAAATTTAAAAACCCTCCACCTAATTATCTTGCATACTGTCATACTTTTAGACTATTTTGTGATTTTTTTTGAAACATGCAAGTGATTCTATAGTTTGCTGTATCTTAAATAAATTAACAACAGATTTTCCAGCTACTAAAATACAACTTCATACTCCAAAGTTAGGCATTTTAATATTACACATAGTATATATACTATATATATATAATACTGTACACCAAATCACATCCTTCTAAGCCTTAAACCCCACTGTTTATAGATAAGCAGACAGAATGAGCTTAATTTAAAAATTTTTAATTTAATTTACCTTCCATAGACAATTAAAACCTCTGTTTTCATTTTCTTTTAGACAGTGTTTTCATAACAAATGTGCAAGTCAGGATGTAGAAAAATATAACCTTACTGAAATTAAGTAAATTCACATTTCACTTAAAATATGAACTGTGAACACAAGCAATTAAAAGTAACCTTCATGAACCACTCTGAAAAAGCAAACCACACATGATACAGAAATCTCAAAGACAATTTTATTAACATTTTGTGACCTATCACATGGAGGCATTATAGACAGCCAGAAATACACGTTCATTTCTGAATATTCAAATTCTGAATTCAGGTCCAACTCAGTATTTGCTTAAATACTATGAATTAGAACCTAAGAAATACTCTAATCATTTGCAGGGAATTGCAGCTTCTCTCTTGGTGTGAACTAATCAGTAATCATTACTTCCATGGGAAACTGAAAAGAGACTGTTACACTGCATTATCTGTTCAGAACAGCATCTCAAAAATTTGCTTAACTACAGATACATTTTCAACTAAACATTGTATTTAAGATAAAAACCTAAGATTTGACTGGTGTTAAATCCCAGAACTACTATGAAACAATACTCAAGAGATCAAAAATACCAGATTTTTAAAAAGATTTTAACCACCCAAATAAAGGCTTTTAATTAAAAAAGGCAGTGATAAACAGCTCAGATACTAGCTTGCATAATTAAAATTCCTCTGGAATTAAAACATGAAGTAATTACGAAGATGGAGGAAACATAGAATAGTTGTTTATAAACTTCACTTACCTTGTCTCTTTCTCATTCTTTAAAAAACATTCAACAATTCTATCAGCAATCCTAGATTTACAGATTCCTTTGCACACTCACTAATCCACTGAACATTTATATTGATTTCTCTGATACTGATGGTTATCTCCATTTTTCTATCAAGAAGTCGGTATAAAAAAGTAGAAAAAGGAGTAAATAGCCTTCTATCTAGTTAATTACCTATTTTATGTAAGTCTATCATAAGCTAAGTACACTCAAATTTAGGACAACAGTAAAATGAGCATTTTTTAATTCTCATTACTGCAAATTAATCTTTTTTTTTCCTTCCAACAAGGATTTTTATGGAACAAGATCACTGTAGGAATCTAAAATATGTAAGATATTTTGTAACTACTCACTACTCCCAGATTGTAACTCCTGGCCAATATCTGATAGAAATTTAACAAAGAAAACAGCTCAATCATTGATGTCTAAATTTTGAGCTTGTAATTCTGCCATAATTGAAACCCAACTGTTCTGGTACAAAAAGGTTTAGATTCATGCTGGGACAAACAGCTGCTCTCTCAATGACTAGACCAGAAAAAAAGAAGAATCAACTGGCTTCATTTATAACTCCAAACAAAGGTGTCTTTTGCAAAAAAACCCCAGGTTTATTTGCATCACTTAGCCCACCACAAAAGCCTAGTTGTTAATATCTGCTGCTGCTACCATCTCGTTGTGTCCAGAGCAGATGTTCTCCAAATTTCCTTGTGAAGGCAGTCACTGTGTTCAAGTACTAATAAGAATGACATGTATCACTCAGCATGGAGGCGCACAAACATCTCGAGTCAGTTCATTACACAATGCTTAACTCATGAGTCAGTTCATTTTAAAGTAATGCTTCACTTGTTTTAGTGCTCATGAAAGTGAGTTTAGTACTAAAAGCAATGAAATAGACTCTCTAAACTATTACTAGTGTCCATGTTAACATCCAAAACAAGTGCTGTTACGATTTCCAGGCTGATTCATGTCTGCATCTATAAAAAGAACTTAGCTTTTTTTTGACCATTCTAATAGCATGCTTTCTAAGGTTATTGTGACAATATCTGAACTTTTCCCTCATCTTTTCCAAAGCATGAACTTGAGCTCAGTTTCATTCAACAGTTTTTGGAAAGCACCTGAAACTCTTGTAACAGTTCATACTGATGGCATCAGGATGGCTCTTCACAAGTGAAAAGAGACAAATCACATTATCGGTCATGTCTGCTTTAATGATGAAGGAGAGTGCTAATTATAGCAGAATAACACCATTTACGTAAGAATTATGCTAGTTAAAAATATGCATTGTAAAAATAAGGCGCTTTAACTTACATGAAAGGAAACATTTCATCTGCTATTAGAAAGGGAAATGAAGCAATTTCTGCAAGACACAATTCCAGCAGTGCTTCATTTATACATTGATATGGTATTGTTACCACAGTTACTCATGGTGAAGACTCCAGAAGAAAATGGACATTCCTGCTATGTAACCATTAACGTTTACAACCAAACAGGAATTCAGACCAAACTGAACTGCAAAAAGTAGCATTGAACAGAGACTGCTCCTTGATTGTAATAAAATTAAGTTAGGTGACAAAAAAGTTTCATAAAATACAGCAAGTTATACCTAATTTTACTTCTAAGACACTTGTGCTTTGCACGCTGCTTTCTTCACTACTGACTAAAGGTGACCCTGCCTGACACAGGTTACAAAGTGTCATTCAGACTAGATTTGTACAGCTGTTTGTAATCAGCTGAAAAAATACAGTACCAGCATGTCTTAAAACATGAAATGAAACAGGCTGTTAAGGCAGAGCCACAAAGGGGCCAATAGCTACTTTATGGCACCCGGCTTGTCTCTGATATGTGCGTTCTGTCCTCTCCTAATACCAAACAGTTTCAAAAATATAGTTAAGCTCTGAGAACAAGCAGAAGAGCAAACTCATGACTACAGCTAAACCTCTGGAATTTTCACTTGCCTCAGGTACAAGATTATCTTCCACTAAATATTTACGAACAACTCTCTTTCCAATGTAAACAGTGTTTTTATGAAATTCACTGCAATTCTAATTTCATATTATGATATAAGCAGGTCTGCAGAAAAGAGCTCCTCATCTCCTATCAACTTCAAAACATTTCAGGAAAAATATGGATGTTATTATCCTTAATGGCCAAAGTTCTTTGGTATATGCAAAATGGTATTGTTGAAAAATAGGGTAAATGATCTCTTTTATGAGAGCATGCAAATTAATTTTTACTGTGCTCCATCCACACACCCAGAAAGCAGAACAGGTTAATTAATAATTGTTCTTCTGAGAAATTTACAATAAAAAGAGATTTTGTTGAAAGTTTATTTTGCTTTTTCCTAAACTCTTCTAACTAGCAGTTCTATTTGTGACTTTTACTAGAAAACTAATCTTCTAAACTAGAAAACTTTAAAAGAATATACACTGAGATATGAACTATAAAATATTTTCTATGGGAGAGAATGTACTTATATGGACAGCTCAAGGTTTTCAAAAACACTCTTGTCTTTCCTTTTCCTGGAGGCAGAACATGAGTAAGAATCTGTGGTTTAACAGGGAGAAGTCAGAAAGCCTCACTGCCAGGAACATTATGAATTACTGCTCTGTAATACAGAAAGCCAAGAAAGTCATTGCTACACTCACACATCATTCTGAACTGATGTCATCAGTAAATTTAGCAACAAAGCAACTTCTACCACTGACAGCTCATTAGCTTGTGAAGAGAGGTGCCTAACTCTAAATGAGAGTGTGGAAACGGAGCCTAACAGTCAAAAACCAGTTTTGTGAATCAGTGCTACTCCTGTGATTTGTGATATGTATTACAGGCAAATTGCTCTGAACAAAGCTGAAGCAGAATCTAAGCTCTCATTTATTTGTGGGGAAGGAAATTCCAACCGAATAAAAGGGTGAAAAAAAGTCACAATGACGGTGTTTTAAGCACTGAAATAATTTACTAAGAAAGATTGTACAATCTGGATTCTTGGAGATCCTCAGAACTTTGAGTTCTGCTTTGAGTAGGAGACTCAAAGGAGACTTTTTATTCTGTAAATAAGAAACATAGTTGTGCATTACTATTACATTCTTCAGCATACAGGAAATATGTCCTCTATCACTGTTTTTGGTGTTAAATGATATCCTCCTTGCAGGATTCTATAAACATTTGTGCTGTTTAAATCCAATAACCACTGAAAAGTTCCAAAACAACTTCTGCTCCTGGCATACTATTTTTATTAACTTTGGTCTCTGAAATGTTTGGTGTGGTGTAAGGTCATGTGAGCAAGAGCTCTGGCACAAGGGTGAGAGAGAAAATGCAGAAGCTGAGCAACCATTGACTTTAGACCTCTGGAGCTGTAGCCTGGATTAGGTGGTGTGAATACCCAACTTGAGTGGGGGTGAAGGGGGCAGAGTGGAATAGAGAAGGGTGGTAGAAGGGCTCCTACGTACAGGCTCTCACTTGAACCTAGTCAGAATTATGCAAGTGAAAGAGTACAGACAGGAAGTTAACAGGCCAAGTTTCAATTCTGGACTATACCATCTGATTCTATCTAAGCACCTACTTACCTCTAGAAGTAGAATCCCTGAACATCTTTTATTCTCCAGAGTCTGTGCTTTTGTTAAAAAATAAAGCATCTTAGAGTTGCAAAGGAAACAGTGAGAATAGACCTCATGAGATATTTATCTGACCTTGCACATTTCATTATTTTGAGAGTTTTACTTTTTGACGTTCCTTCAACAAATGTAGAGTCAAATGCCAGTACTTTATCTAGATGAAGATCAGCCTTAATTACCTAAACCCATTCCATTCACCAGCACAGATGCACATCAACAACTGAAACTTACATTTAGCACATTCACATTTAGTTTCCCTAACCTTTATTTTTCATTGATAAGATTAGATAGAGCTCTTCCATGGGTAAGGCTTACCCTATTACAGACAGATAACTTATTTTATCTTAGTTTATCTGACAGAGATGAACACTTGGTGGATCTAAGCCAAACAAAAGACAGTAAATTTCTGTCATTGGCATTGACTCGTTAGCTGCACCTTCCTTATCTAGGACTACTGCTTGTCAGCATTCATTTTCATTGCCAATAGCATCATGTACATGTTAGGGAAGGGAAAGTGTACATGGTAAAGTTCTTGAGAAGAATATCAACTGCAGCACATTTTTAGTACAAGGAATGGTTGTGAATAATATTTGGAAACAATAGTATTGGTAAGAGACTTTCTCAATTACAGAGAACAGTATCATCTCAGTTCCCCTAAATTCCTTATCAATATAGCCCATAAAATCACTCCTATATGAACTGTATGGGACACTTGGTTAATGGCACACTTTGAAAGGAGATCATATGACGTATTACCTACAGAGTACTGATTATTTACTTGAATGTTAAATAAGGTATGCTGTCATTGAATCACACTATTTTTAAAGTCACACTTGCTAGAAAACCAATGAATTTGAACCATTTTTGTGTAGCATGTTAGAAATAAGGAATACAGTTACGTAAAAACATAATTTGATTTTTTACAAAGTAGCCAAGAGACTTTACAGAAAAAAATCAAAAGACAGAAAAAGATATGGGTTTTGAGAAACAGCTAGAAGAAGTAAACTAAAATTCTAATTTCTGTAAGCATTGATAGGACTTACACTTACTTTACATCGCTGAGATGTCACTGAATTCTAAGTAGTTCTCTGTTTTTAACCACTGAGTTGAAAACCAGAAGTTCCAATGAGAGTGGAACTATTCACGTTAAGAGCCTCTGGCAGAACAAGGCAGCAGTCAACAGCAATTTGAGTGTAGCACTTTAATTAGTGAAATGAAAAGAAAAAAAAACAAACCTGAAAAATTAATGTAAATTGGGTCACACAGGAGTATCCTGAAGCATTAAAAGCACTTCAAGTTATTCTACTTCCAGTAATTACTGTGAGTTTTGTAAACTACTTTTTGAGTTTTAAAATGTAAGTCTGAACAAGAATGTAATCTTATTCTATTCCTCCTTATAATTCGTAAGAGCACATATTTAGGAATTCTACACATGTAAAAGGGTGACATTTTAAGAAAGCTTTCGTTGGGTTTCTTTTAATAGAAGAAGCACCTAGTCATTACACCTCATGTCACGTTTTCTAAGTCACCAAACACTTTAACATTACAACATGACAAATACTTGACAGTAGAAATTTAAAATGCTAAAGTTCAACACATATTAGCGAGCAAAAAATATTTTTCAAAGTTCCATTTAGATATATTGATAGCTTTTATGGGTTGTAGCAACCCTACACAGTGCAACTGTGAAATTTAAAGTATTGCAAATTTTATCACAGAGTTGATTTTTTAAATCAGTTTGGATTTTGACACACATACATTGTTGAGATAAATCTAAGATTATAATATACAATTAATGGGATATGCTTATAGCTATGTCTGAAATGATCACACAGCCTAAATGAAGCTGCAGATGGAGTGCAGCTATTTTCAGCTACTGCAAAATATGGACAATCTCTCCTGCTACTACAATTTCATGCACAGTTAGCTTCACCTCCATTTCATCCTTCTATGTTTTACACACCAGCAATACTCTGCATCTGACAGACTGAGGCTTAAAACTTGCAGCTGTCTAAAGCAATACTGTTTAAGCTAGCTTCTGAATTAGTGTGAGACTGCATACAAAATCTCTAGAGGAGGAGCAAATAACCAAAACATTTTTTCATTTTACCTGCAGTCCAATTATGAAGTAATTAAAATATTTCACTGGACAGGTGTCAGAAGTTCAGAGCAAGACAAATTCCGTGTAACAAGAATATCTCACAGCTATTTTCCACAATGTCAATTCACAAACTACTGGACCAGTAACAAGAGCAGAATTAATAAATACACTTCTCTCAAGGCTATGAAACAGTTCAAATCTGTAAACATCTCATTTGAGGTTGCACTGATACTATGCAGCATGAAGTACTTTTAGGCCTGAAGGTATTTCACAGATCATTTGTGAAAAGCAGCAATTACATAAAAATTCTCAGATAGATGTGCTATTACCTTTAATTTTAAATTCTCATTTAGAACTCAGGCACAAGTCGTTCAATAAACTAACTCTTGCTTTCCCTATTTCTAATATTTGCCACATACTTGCAAAGAGAATTAAATTAAAATCCTGAAGCCTGTCCTGGAACTCCAGTAGTTTGCAAGTCTGTTTGTAGCACAGACAACCAACCTGCTGTGCCACCTCATGGGAAGCAATACCTGCTCACATAACCAGCAAGCTACATCACGGACTGGAATCATGGTTCAGAGAAGAAAGATTTGTGTACTTGGAGGATGTTCAACCATGTAGTCACAGCTTTAGCAAAACCCAGAGCACCACTGCTCTGGAGCTCAGCAACATGCCAGGCTGCTAATTAGAAAGTCAAACATCTTACATTGAGATGCAGGTTTTCAGAGTAAGATGAAAAATACAAGCAAGAGGGTAGAAAAAAAAAGCTTTAAAGTCTGTCAATATTAGGAAACTACTAATTATTAATTCTCTGCCAATCTCAAAACACTTGCTTCTTGATACTTAATATATTGTACCTAATGCTGTAATCAGTGGTTTTATTAAAAATTAAAGGCAGACTACCTTTTTTAAATATTAGGCTGAATTTAATTGATGGGAAGAGAAACCTGCTAGATTTCCTCATTAATTTCATGTTGTCAATTATTTCACTATCTCCTACCCATTAAAAATAATTTCAGCATCTCTCCTCCTTGAAACCTCTACTTTCCTGATGACTGATTTGTCTTCACTATATTCTAGAACACTCTTAAATTACCACATATTAGAAAACATGTATTCTTTTCAAGAACTCAAAATTCTTCATTGATAAAATACCTTAAGGAACACACGTATTTATTTACTATAAATAAGGGCAAGGTTTTGCCTTAGTTTAACTGATTGAAGCACAGCATGAGTTCTGAGAGAGATCATTGCCCATATATCCAGCTGTTCTCACCGCTGCAGGATGGAGTTGAGCAGTCCTGCTTCGATCATGTTCGTGCCACTCCAGGAACTGACCTGGAGGCTGAGCCAGCCTTTTGTTTCTCGGGACTGAACTAAGCTATCCTGGCCATTACGCTACAGGTCAATGACCAAGCAGGGGCTGTCATCAAGCTCCACTCTCCTTATCCTCTTCTTTTGCCCTGCTCAAATCCCACGTATCTTCCTCTTAAAAGAAGCTGGATACAGTTCCCAAATATGGTCACATCACACCAGAGAAGGGCTGCCAAAGAACCAAAGATTCCCCTGTTGGTACAGGGACATATTTTACGGCAGTATGGCAAATCTGCAAATCTAGACCCTGCAGATGTATATTGGGCTACAAATAAATGTAGCATTTTGCTCTTGAAATTATAATCCAGATTCTCATATACTTGTTTAAATGAAAAGTTTCATAAACATAACATGTTAAATTATTCCACAAAGGATTTGGTCCAAAACTCACCTTTCTAGTTTCCAGCTGAGCTTCTTCTTGGCAGCACTCCCTGCAGAATGGATCCAACTGATTCAGATTGAACTGCCCAAGAAGGTTGCAAGAACTGCACAGCAAGTTACTGGAGAAGCCCAGCTCTCTGCAAGCTTCTGATGACAACTGTGCTCCATAAACACTTACCTGAAAGTCAATACAATGTTACAGTTTAGTATTAACTTTTTTTTTTGAGACTACTTTCAATGCTTTAATGATTAGAAAGAACAAGTACATCTCTTGTAACTGTTTTACAAAAATGCCTAAATGGTCAGCCCAAGGGTTCAAAACACCACCCTGTTTTGAAGAAGGGTCTTAAACTAACAGGGAATTCCAGACACTCATAATATGTACATTTCAAGGTATCAGACCTGCCAAAATTAATTTATATACACTTCTGATAACTCTACTGCTTTCCTGTTGCTAATTCCAAGTTAAGAAAAAAACTCAAAGGTAATGAATCAGCTGAAATGCATATGGCTACAGCTTTCCAAAACCTCCTCTTTAAAAAGAATTTCTGTAAGTTTCATATCACTGAAAACACTCTTGGAAAGTAATGTAACTAAGCTAAGCTCAGGAAAAACACAACTATGAAGTGATGAAATTAACCAAACTGCTCAACAAGACATACAGGTAGGATTTTAATTTCATGTTTGCATTAATGTTACAGGAAAATTGCATATACTATAAGTGGAAGTGCAGATAAAAACCTGCAATTCTGATTTATTAGCAGTACATTACAATAGGCAATTCAATTACATGGCTTCTATGTAAAACACCAGTTTTGCTTTTTATGGGCAGCAAAAATAACGCAACCAATCACAACACTTAAATGATATTTGGGTTTGTTCTCATAGAATCACTAAGGTTGGAAAAGACCTCTAAGGTCATCATTGAGTCCAGTCATTATCCCAGCACCATGCTGTTCACCCTCAAACCCTGTCCCAAGTGCCACATCCACATGCCTTTTGAACACTTCCAGAGATGGTGATTCCACCACTTCCCTAGGCAGCCCATTTCAGTGTCTGACCACCTCTTCAGTGAAGAAATTATTCCTAATATCCTATCTAAACCTCCCCTTGTGCAACCTGAGGCCATCTTCTCTCATCCCATCACTTGCTACCTGGGAGAAGAGGCTGACCCCCACCAGGCTACACCCTCCTTTCAGGCAGTTGTAGAGACTGGCAAGTTCCTCCTGAACCTCCTTTTCTCCTGGCTGAGCTCTCCCAGCTGCTTCTCTCAGAACTTGTGCTCCAGACTCTTCCCCAGCTCTACTATCTTTCTCTGGATTCACTCCAGCCCCTCAATGTCTTTCTTGTAGCAAATTCACATTCCCACTTTTCTACACATGGATTTCTCACACCTTGGCTTAAAATCTTCCCTTCCAGCTGCTTGCTTTGGAGGGGAAAAAGTGAAAAAGGAAATTAAGAAAGGAGAGAAAGAAGGCGGCTTTCCCAGATGCTTTTCAGTCTGGGTAAAAGACCTCAGGCAAACCCCGCTACATCCAAAGCACCAACAAAACAATCAGCACCACTGTGTTCAGAGATGAGTGACAGGGCACCAGCAAACTCAACTGGATGATAACAGACCAAGACTCACAAGAGTTATGCTGGGCCAAACAGAAAAGTACAGAAGAAAAACTAAGTTTGTCATTCAGCAAAACAGACTTCTCTTTACATTCATATATCATCTAATCCATGCAGCACACCCAAGTAAGGTAGAGACAAAACCCATTTGCTCTGCTGAAGTGGCCAACCTACAGCTAACGGAAAGACATGTCACTTATGTGACAGAAAATATTATGGATTGGGAATTGGTAGAAAACATATTAGGTGCCTCGTTATTCTGTTTCTCTGTATCTGCTAAAAAAAGAGAAAAGTTAAAGCATGAACAGAGAAGTATAATACACAAAAAAGCTGTTCTGAAATCACTGTTCTGTCAGGCAGAAAGCTATTTTTCTTCTTCCACAGGTCACTATAACAAATAGGCAAGCAAAAAGGGAACCCTGTTCTACTGGAATAATTTCTCTTTTTTTAGTATTTTTACTAAGGTATTTAGTTTTTTAAGTACTTAGTATTTATCTTTTTAAAATATTTATCTTTTCTGAGGGATAGTGACAATAAGAAATACAGCAATGGCACAGTAGTATAAAAAGCTCCTAAGGAGCATTCCAAACACTGCCTAAGCTACATTTTAGTTATTGTTCACTTATTAAATTAATGATGGTAGCAACTAAAACAATTTTCTTGCACCCTGCTGCTTGCCATCCATCCACCCCTTTGAAGCTTTATTGTAATCTTTTCACCACTTTTGAATGTGTTCACCTTGGAGCAATAACTGGGCTACTGGCATTGTCACTTTGCTTCCAGCAGCCTCACTCCTCACACCTTTGCCCAGCAGAACCCTACACAAGCCGTGAACATAAGGCCAATACTCTCCTGAGGATTTTTTTTTCGGCTTGTGTGTGTGTGAGGAAGAACCAACCAAAACACTTAAAGTGTATGAAAGTCAGTAAACACTCCATTACATGATAATTCCTCACTCAAGCGGTTTTGGTTACATAGCAAGCTCCAAACACCTTGAGAATAAAACTACAGAGAGGTAAAGGAAAAAAATAAATAGAAGAAGATTTCTCTCCCTAATATTTTTCCTCAGTTTTTAGTACCTTAACTATCATATTATCCTGAAACAATAAATGTACTAATCATAATAAATGTCTCTGACTGGGACTGCAAAAAACCCCTCGCACTTCAGAAGGTAAATTCCCATCAGAAGAAGATAATTTCAACTGCTTAACAAGTGATGCGCCTCATTTCATCATCATTTTCTCCTTCTAAGTTTTGACTTCAAATACACGTTACACTGTTGCTTTGTTTTCACACCAAATAACTTACTATATTACAACACAGGCAGCACCAATACAAACTGCTTTAGGAAGAAGGCAGAAGCAAAGCCCAGCCTCCGACATGGAAAGCAAAAGAGGCGGCCACGGCCGCTGGAGCCCGCGGGAGGAGGCGCCCGCGCCTCCCGCACCGGGACACGTCTCACTCCGCCTCCCCCGCCCTCACACCCGCTCTCTTTCTCTCAGGCACTGCAGCCGCGCTCAGCCCGGAGCGCGAACGCGCCGGATCCGGCTCTCACCGCCTGCAGCCCCAGGAGCCAGCAGAGCCAGCGCCGCCCCAGCGCCCCCAGCTCGGCCGCCGCCGCCATCTTGGTGCCGGAGCGCCCCTGCCAGCGCCGCCGGGGGCCGCGGAAGGACCTCACCCATCGCGGGTGACCGACACACCGCCTGATGCGGGAGAGCACAGAACTTGCTCACAGCCCCCGGCACCACAAACAGAAACAGCTAACCCAGAATATCTTCTGGAATTCTAGAGCAAAGATATTTTAGTCTGTTCAGAGCAGTGCTTCGCAGCGAGGCTAGAAGAACTGCCGTTCCCCAACGGTAGTCGGGCACTGCAGAAATAACCCTGAATAAAGCCCTCTCCCCTTTCTCGAGAACGGCTGCCAACCGGCACAGAGGCCCCCAGCCGGGTGACTGGCAGCCGGTCTGACAAATAGTACTGCGCGTTTCCCAAGGGCCGTGCTGCCTGTGCCCAACGAGGATGG
>VXAZ01005363.1:0-91385 GCA_013399875.1 Gymnorhina tibicen | reverse complement strand
GGGGCGCAGCGTCGGGGGCTGGGGGAGCACGGCCGGGCTGGGGGAGCCCCGCCGGGCGCTGCTCCCGCTGGCTCCGTGCGCTGCCGTGCCCCCGGCGCCGCGGGACCTGATCGGTGCGGGCCGGCCACTCTGCAGAAGGTGCTGTTCGCGGCAGCCTTGGCCTCTGAGTTCATTTGTTTGTTCTGCGAGATCAGGAGACGTGTGAGAGGTCAGTGCTGGGAAGACAAACGTGTCTGTAGTGTCTGAACGGGTTTTGTCAGAAGAGCCGCGGTGCTCACAGCCGTGGGCAGCAGCGGCCGGCCTGCCTGTGCCTCCTCAGGCACCTGGCGAGGGAGGAGAGCAGCAGCCGTGGTGCCCAAAGTGAGGCTAGTTCTGCTGCTGCTGCAGCGAATTACCGTCTTCTTCACATCTGATTTCTAATCCAGGCGTTTTACTAACGCTTGGCACTGAAATGGAAAGCACGGTGTAAAGAAAAGAAAGCTAAAGACGTTGCTCTTAATGAGAAATGGGTAATTTGTTTAACTCTCATTTAATGTAGGTTGTTATTTTCTGCATTTACTGAGTGTAGTTAGTGATTTCCTAGACTGTCACTGAGCTGTACTTAACTCAATAGCGATGAACTAGAAATCTCTTGTGTAAAATTTCTTCTACTTTTCCTGCCTTTAAAGGATATTTTTAGAGTAATGCCTGCCTGGCAGGTAACATCTTACTACTTTGTCTGTTGTACATAAGACTGCAAAACTTGTAAAGATTTTGCGTTGCTTAATTAAGAGTCTCAAGGATGTGAAAAAACACCATTCTGAACCGAGTTTGTGGTGCCTAGGAGTTGTGAAAACAGGGCACTGAGACTTCTGGTGTATACAAGACTAGGAACTGGTTTGCAAACATTGTGGATTTGCTTTCTCATATTATTTGACTGTACTAAGATATTTAGATTATTAACAGTAGTTAATAGTGTAAGTTTAAGTTTGTAGGAAGAAAAGTGCACATCGTGTTCCTTCTGGTGTTAACAGTAGAAATGGATTTGAGTGACATGGGAAGTTTAACAATGAGTTTTTAAGAGTCCACATGACTTAATGTTGAGCTGTATGAATGCCATTGGGATTTTACTTCACAGCGTTACTTTTCCACTCTGCTGTCTCTGAACTGCATATTAGAGATTAGGACCCTGGAAACTGTAGTGGTTGACTACTTTGCGTACTTTTCAACCAAAAGTTCTTACCAATTATAATCGAGGCATTTTTTTTGCAGGGTCTCAATAACTGTAAACAAACATTTGAAGAAGAAAATGAATGAAATTGGAAGATAAAGCAAGCAAGTGTTCCCATAGTGCTGAAGGTTCAGTGGTATTTTGTATACATCTGCTTTAAAGCGGTTCATAGCGATGGCTTCAATGCTTCTATTGCTGACAGTGTGTGTTACTTAAGGGAGATTTACCTCCTGGCATGGAAAGAATAACATAATGTGTGTGAGAATAAAGAATTTTGCTGGTAAAACTTCTTCCTCCTTAATATATATGCAATGGACATGTTTAACTTACATATTTAGAAGATTAAAATACTCATACTGCTTTGGGACAAGAATCTAATTACTGTCTTCTGCTGATTTTATTTCTTAAGGAAAAGGGAAAACTATTGTAAAGTTTCTTAAAAGTAAGATGGAAAGATTTGCTTTGTGTGCAACTTACTGGTGACTCTCGAAAATCTGTGGAAGGAAGGGGAAAAGGACTTTCTGCAGCAGCTTTGAACTTGGATTCCTTTTTTTAGTGTGAGAGTATGCTTTGTTAGAAAGCTTCCAGCTGTCTGAATGTCTCCCTTTTCACATGTTTGGTATGTATTTTATGACTAGCAAGTATGATGGTAAAAAAACAGGTGTAATGAAACTTTAGTGATTGGTTGTATTTCTACTGAGCTGCATTATGGAAAATGGTTTTCTCCAAATCAAAGTAATTAATTGGCCTAATGCACTTGAATGCCAGTTTTTCTCCCTGCCCCCTAAAAAATGGTGTGGGTGTGTGTGAAGTGATACTATAATTTGAGGGTAAGGACAGAGTAGCTCTTTTCATCTTTCAGTTGTGTGTCAGTGGGTGCTTTTATGTTGGAATTCTTGTTGCACAGCATTTGGGGACTGGGTTTTGGGCTATGCCATGTGTTTGCATTGATATATCATATGATAAACTGTCATCTTGGAAAGTTCTTGTAAGAGTTAGGCATTGGCTAGGAAAACCAAATGACTTCAGAATTGATAGCAAAATAATTGTGCGGTCTGATCAGCAGTTCTAAAAATGTTCAACTATACTTTCGGACAGAAAGGGCCTTATCCAGTTCCTTCACATATGAGCAACTCCAGATTCTGTAGTGAACAGTTGGGGGCCTTAATTTCAGTTTAATAACTTAAAATATCTTGCCTATAAGGTTAAATTGGGGCATATTGCTGAGTGAAAAAAGAATAGGAACCTCTTTTTTTTTTCCTTTCTTTTTTTTTATATGGGTAAACTCAGTCACCTTGGCAAACTTTTCGAAGTTGAAAAGTATAAGACATGTAAGCAGATGACTATCACAAATGCTGCTGCCGCTTTTTGTGACAAAATCCTTTAAAAGGGTATTGGTAAATCTGTGGGCTTTTTCATATGAAAAATAACTTCCTAATTAAAAAAAAAAGTAAATCAGAATATTAATTTTAACTTCTTTGCAGCTCTTTACAAACAGTTTGTAGTGGTGAGATCACAAGCAGAGTGCGAACAATTTGAAATACTTTTTTTTTTGGTGAGATGTGTATCTGCAGCTATTAATCTTTCATATTATATTCAGGTTTACATGGAAAATTATCATTCTCTCCAGACTAAGCTGTCCCTAATTGCCAGTGAGAACTGTAATGTTTTTATTTAAGCCTGGTGTGGGTACATGTCTGTTAGCTCTAGGAATGCACAGCTGTAATAGAGAATATTGCACGTGAAAGGCAAACGTTGAGGTTTCACTGTTGTTCCTGGAACAGAAGAACAAAAGTAATGTCTGACTGTCCCTTTTGGGTTTTGGAAGCCTACTGAGTGCAGCTCTGCCTTTGGTATAAACCGACCTAGCATTTAACTTGTTTAATGTGTACCATGCTATCTCCTGCATTGCCATTAGTATTTGTGGCGAGTTGGATCACCAAAATGATCCAGCTGGATGTAATCCATTCCTATCTTCTCCTCCCTCCCCAAGATTTTGTAATTTATTGGTGAGGAGAAGGAAGATGGAAGTTCATACGTGTTCTGTTTCTTCTGTTAAAATAATTATGTTTTACAACATCAAACACTAGAAGCACTTCAGGTTTGGCCAGGGAAGTGGGAGAGGATTGAAGTCTGTAGGATTGATCAGAGAAGGTGAGGATAGTAGATGGAGAAGGATTGCTCTTTGGTGGGGTGGAAATGAAGTACTAATGCTACTTTCTAGCACTTCAGTGATGTTTACATATTCCATTTGGAAAATATCTACGCCTGAGAAACCTAATATACCATAACAGGAAAAGCAAGGATTGAACCTGCTTCAGATCATGTTGAAAAACTTCTTAGCTGTAATGTGGGAGTGTTTCTTCTGTTAAGTGATAAACAGAATAATGGTTCGTATCTGTTAATTCAGCACCTTGAATTCAGCGTATAGACGTCTGTCATCTGAAAGAAGTCCTTAATATTTTACTTCTTCAAATTTTTTTTGTTTAAAAATACTTTAATAATTTGAAATGCTAAGGCTCTTTTCCTAATCCCAGGAAAGAAAATTTAATTGATGATTTATTGCCAGATTTAAAAAAAAAAATTAAGGTAGTTTCTTAGCATCTGTTGGCCCTTGCTGGGGTAGTATCTTTCTAAGCACTGTGTGTACCTAATAAACCACTGTTCCCTCTAAGTTAAAGGATCTAACTTCCCAATGATTAAGTCTTCTGCTTTATGGAAATAAAAGATTTTCTGCTTTTTTGGGATGATGAAATGATAGGCATTTCGTGTTTCCTTTATTTAGAAATAAAAAAATCTCCTGTCGGTAGGCCTGCCTGTTGCATGTTGTTGGAAAATCCCTCAGAAAACTTACTAAGTTGTCTGTTCTAATATAGCATGCATGGTTCCTTAGCGTATTGTTACTTATAATTGAGTATTTATAAAGAGGGACATTGAACATTTATAAAGAGGAGTTTGTGATTGTTGGCAGGTCTGGTCACACACAGCTATGCAAATAATTTCCTAGATTTTATTTAAATATTTCCCTGTTACCCAGTAGTAGTTATTTGCTACTGAGTAGCCCAAGGCATTCCTTCTGAAGCTGTTTTATTGTATACTGGGTTTCCTGAAATAAGAATTGTAATGCTGCTTCCTTAGTATATCTCCATCCAGAGGAACTTTCTTCCACTTAGTCTTGCTGGTTTTATCATACTTTTTCACTTGGTTCCCTCTTACCATTCCCTTTCACCATGCCTCTGGTTGTCCCAGACAGTTTCAGAACAAATTTTAAAGTACTCCCATACTATGATTGTACCTCCCATTGAAAACTGTGATATTGAGCAATTGCATGAATTTTGTTTTACTTTTTATGTATGTTGTTGTTTGTGGTTTTATATTTCTTTATAACTCTTTGGGGAATAAATGTTGCAGCTGTTGGTGTTCTATTTTCTGTGAAATTTGTAATGTCTGAACTTTGACTAGTACAGAACTATGTACATTCCCAAGCACATACCAAGGCAGCTCAGACTTGCTAATGGGGTCTGTGACTTGATCTCACCCCTTTTTGCTGGTACCTCAACAGCTGGTTCTAACAGTGGAAATGAGAGGCATAACTTTTTAAAATACCTGTCCCCTTCTGAAAGGCTGCATGCGAGAAACTTTAGTATTGTTGGACCTAATTTGCAGGCATTGCGCTTTTAGTGAAATAACTTGGAGAATTGGTGATGTGCTGAGAGCTGTGCCTTCACTTCTAATAGCAGATGCTGTGCTGAAGAGTTATCTGGCAGGGGGATATTTTTGTTAGAGATATTCTGAGGGCAGTTCAAAATAGAGATGATGTGGACTTGAGAAATCAGATAAAACACCTCCAGTCCCTCCCAGTCCCTCCAGCCATGGGCAGTGGATGAAGTAATGATCAGGTAAGGCACTCTGTCTTTCTGGATTCTCCACTGAAGAAGGCCAGATTTGCGCTAGTACATACCTGTCTGTGTTACTTAATAAGGCACAAGTTTAAGTTGAAGAGCACATAGAACTACAATACCATCCTCCGTGGAAATCCTGCAAAAGAGACATGTTTGCGATCACCTCTCTAGGATAGAAAAGGCTTGTTGGCCAGTCAAATTAATGTGAGTACCATGTTCTTCTTCATCATGAATTAATGCAGTATTAAAAATTGGTAATGAGGTAGCTGATTGGTAATTGGTAATGAGCTATGAGGTAGCTTAGCTGTGAGTTCAAGGCTGACAACCTCAGGAGAAAGTGTTCAAAGGAGTTCTGCTTCCTGTTCTTCCATATCATTGTTTTCCTACTTAGGAAGATGGATTGAATAATTTCAATAATGAAATACCTGGCAGTTTTTTGTGCTGTGCTTAGTACTCTAAAAGGAAAAGTAACACTGCTGGAAATCAGAAAAAACTACATTTGATGCCATTATTTACTCTGTGCTAAAGCAACTAAAACAACAGCATTATGACATAATGGCATGCCAGTACTCACTTTGTTTTCTTGTCTATTTTCTACTTCTGAGCATGGCAGAAGTAAGTAAAATTCTCACGACTGCAATACACCTCTGCAATCCAGTGACTGGAAGTTCCTATGTAGTTTTTTTCCCTTGGCTCTCATTGGAGGCTAGTATATATATACCACCCATCCAAAAGAGACCTTGTGAAACTACATAAACCTTGGATTTAATATAACAGATGAAACCATTGCTTTCCAGTTTATCATGGTTGCCAGGGAAGTTGTGGATGCCCCATCCCTCGGAGTATTTAAGGACAGGTTAGACAGGTCTCTTAGCAACCTGGTGTAGTGAAAGGTGTCCCTGCCCATGGTAGGGGTGTTGGAACTAAATGATCTTCGAAGTCCCTTCCAACCCAAGCTATTCAATGATTCCATATATATATTTCACATGTGAAGTGAAATAAATTGTAGAAATGTTTTTTTCTTCATTATTTCAGAAAACTGACATATTTGCAGCTGGATTTTTTTTTTTTTTTTTTGCATAGCTTTGTATTGCCCCTGGTTATTGAAGTTAGGGACATTTGAGCAGTTCATGAACAAGTAATTTCCACATCTACTTACTGGGAACCATGAGTCACTCACTGCTAGACTTATTCTGGCCAGACTGGTCTTCTAATAATGAGCACCTTCCCTCAAATTCTTGCTTCTCCTTAGGAAATAGATGGCTTTTGCATATGGAATCCTCCATGTATTATCACTTCAATGGATCAAAAGACAGTCTTTTTGTGTAACTGTGTGCAATCTGTAGTTTTTGTCACTTATCTAAAGTGTATTTAAACCTTGTCAAAGCAGTATTAAAATAGTGGTAAGAGTTATGCTTGAAATCTGTTTATGTATCTGAAATACTAGCCTGGCAAGCATAATGAAAGTTCCATGCTGTAGAAAAATAGCTTAACCAGTACGTGTATTTGCATTATTTTTTCAACTGGAAATAAAAGATAAAAGACTGAGTGAAAGGACTCCAGTGCTGAGAGAGGCATCTGAAATTTGGCCAGCTGGCTGCAGCCTTTCATAAATATGTACAGACTCTTAGCTGCATTCTGGAGGATGGGCAGTGTCTTTTTCAAACCCTCAGCTTCATGTGGTGCTCAAGTCCATCCATTGTGTTGGAATCGCCCACTCCCCTGAAAACCTGTGGCTCTGTGAAGTTGCTGTGTTCAAAGCCCAGCATCTTGAGAATGGTGGCATTCAGAGAAATCTCCACCCACTTAGGAGAGAAAAGCAAACCTCTTTCCTTGCTGAAACTGGCCTGGCTGGTTCTTTATTCACCTCCCAGCTCCTCTGCACTTGACCTTTGAAGTTTTGGAGAGCTCAAGTCCCTCCATTTGGCATTCCTATCAGTAGTTGTCTGTATCAAAATAACTGCTAGTGCTGATTGTAGTTGGTATGCCCAGGCACTTCCCTAAAGATACCAAGGCTGGGTACTCATGGAAGCATTCCTGTTGCACAGATTTGTATGGTTCTGTATCAGGAATATGCTGACAATCAGGACATCAGTGTTACTTTAGGCTGTGCCCATGAGTGTCAGGGGCTGACTTCATATTGAGTGTCTGTATGTTACCAAGGAATTATTTCATTGCTATAGTTCAACTTTTTAAGGCTATAAATTAGGAGCATACTTTTACCATACAGGTGTCATTTGCAAATGTGTCTGCAGAAAACTCAACTGCATCCATGTGTCTTTTTATTGTCTCTAGTATTCAGCATATTATTGTTGTCCTTACTTTGCAATATCCTTGCATCATCATGGTTTCAATAATATTACTGCTATAATAATTATTATTCAACCTTTCTGCTAGTGATAAAATTCATCATGAGTAGTTAGAAGTCTAGGGCAGGGAAAGAATTAATAAGATAATTAAATTACAGAAAGTATTTGGAAAGAACCTTTCTATCACTTTGGCCTAGTCTTTGTCTTCCTTCTTCATGTCCATTTTCTGTATCTGGTTGTAGTTTAAAATGACAGCTGACATCCTTTTTTTTCATCAACTTGCTCTTTAATTCTGAATACTAATTTGTGTTGAAACATATGTAAAACTTAAGTGCTGTTTTGATAAAACAGCTTTTGATGATTTTGAAGTGTTTATGCAAACCTTGTGCGTAATTGCTGTAAAACTGTAGAGTGTGGGGATGGGTTCTTAGGTTCCTTAAATTAAAATGCATATATTCTCCATTTACTTCTGTGGTGGCTTTTCTCTCAGACAATCTTATATTCTTCTTCTTTTTTTCTAATATATATAAAAATACATAGGTGAGAGTATGGAGTGTATAAATTTATGATGTATTTAATCGTATGAAATATAAATATGATCTATGTATATATTCGTCATCCTCATTGTCCAACATTTTCTGATGTTGTAATATAGGACTGATCTTTCTTGCATGACAGATTGAAAGGCAGTAGCATTTCATTTCACTTTGAAAAAAGTGCAAAAAGACTCTTGAGAATATGAAGGCACTTGGAGGTATGAGAGCAATTGGACAGAGATTATGCTTATGAATCTCACTTTCTGCAAAGTGAAGAGGGAAATCCAGTTTAATTATTTTTTTTCCCCTTGAATCTTCTCCCTGCGTATCTTTGCACTTTCAATATTTCTGTTATCTTTTTTCCTGGATATATTGTTGAACATATTCAGGACAATCGCATAAATAGCATATCTGTATTTTCATTGAAATATTTGCATTTCTTTACATTAATTCTGTGCAGGGCTTTGGAGGAATAGAAATCTCTTTTTTCAAAACATGCAAGTTGCAATGAGTTTTAATATACTAAACTGTAATCAACAATTGATTATATTATATTGGAGTTATTGATCATTCGTTCTAAGCAAAGGATTTCACTAATTCTAAGACGGATTTAGAAATTTAGAGTAAAAGTCAAAAGATAGGATGGGAAGATGATAGAATCTTATTCTGATACATTAAATAGACAAAAAATTTTCTCCATAATAAAACAAAGCACTCTGAGATTTTGGCTCCCTTAGCATTTGAATGACAGATGTGAATTGAGGAGAAGATACATTTTTGGACAATGTAATTTAGAAGTTTTTATTTTTTCAAGAAAAGGGCATTAATTTTTACAAAAACTGAGTCCAGCCATGTCCTTCCACTGTCTGCAGTAAAACTACTGTGTCACAGGGTTTGATTCCGGTGCTGAAGGACGAAAACACTCTATGTTGTCTCCTGACCAAAACACTCTTGAGCACAAGCGTATGATCACTTTCTGAAGATGTGGTTTTGTACCTGGCACACAAAATAGCTTGTATGAGGATCAATATTTTTGGAAACAAAACCATTATGTCAGGTTTCTTTGTATGCTGGTGTTGAGTGATGTGTTTCATTGGTAGAATCCCATTTCAGTTGCACTCCCAGTGAGAACTTCAGAGCCCAGGTTTTTCAGCGTCTCATTTGTCAGTAAACCTCCAGCAGTATGCACTCTTAAAGTATGAAAAGATATTTTCCTGGCAAAATACCTACAATATAATACTATTCTTGATACATTATACTATGAACTGAGATGACCATAGCACTAAAATGCTTTCCCTTAATCAAATTAGTGCCTTTGGGAATACTGAATGTCTTATCATTTCCCCCTCTTTTTTTTAAATTTAAACCAAACAAAAGACTCTTACAAAGCCCTCCTCCTTATCTGAGAATAATTTAGTCTGTTTTAATAGATTTTTAGGCAGATTAACTATTTTGTATTAAGTTTGTTAATTCTGCCAACAAGGCAAGCTTTTGAAGATAAGCACCTAATAAATAGTTTGCTGTTTTACACTGAAGTGGTTAGATCTTTCTGTCCAATTTGATGACTTCAAACTGTGTATAGTGGGATTGGACCAAGTATGTTTTTGAACTCCATTTCACTTAGAAAGATAGCATTTCAAGAGTGGATGTATATTTGCTGTTCAAAGACTTCTTGTCATAAAAATGACCTTTTAATGTATAAGCATTTAGTAGGAATTGGAATGTTTTGTAATTTTACTGCCTTTCTATTTTTATCCAAACAAATATCTTTTTAAATACGACTGGGTGTCTCTCCCTTTGCTGTCCACATTGTTAATCCAGTGTGCTAATTGCACTGCTGCTGTTGGTTTGAGTGAGGGTAAAACTTGCTCTGGTGTTTTCTCAGAGCCTCTTTAGGTTTAAAATTAACTTCAACAGGAGTGTATTTAATATTTTTGTTTGATAAAGCTATAAAAATACCCTATACAATTTCTGGCATACTGCTTGATTTATACCTGTAAACAAGGATTTACCGTCTGTGTTGAATTGTGTATGCAGTAGTCTAGGTGTTTTCTACTATGAGAAGTACCAGAATGCCTTACTTTCTGGTGGGCTAGTAATACTTATTCTAGTCCTTGAACTGCCCCACAAGCATGCATTCTGAGCCGAAAGCACAGGCTGAATGACCAGAAATACCTGTCTAAGCTTACAGGTAAACATAGCAGTGTTTGTGACCTATCGTGTCTGGTACAGTCTTGAATTTTATCTTTGAAACTGTTCAATGGCCAAAGCAGTTACGGTTATGTAAAACCTTCTACACAGAATTCAGTTGGAGCTGCTTTTATTAAAAAATTTTGCATTTTGAAGAAAGATTTTGGAATGGTTGATGAAGTAAAATTGCTACCAGTCATAGAAGGACATAAGAGGGCTGGAGAAGGCACAGATAAGCTATTGAAGTTAGCAGAGGGTGCACGAAGTGTTCTCCCAGCAGTATGCCTGGCACTCTGGTGGGAGAGTATCACCCCAGTGATAGCCAGGGTAGCAACCAGAGCTGTACCCAGCTCCTCCACCAGCAGGAACCAGAGCTTGGAGCATGAAGTTAAAGCACTCTTGATTTCAGTTGAGTTTAATGCTTTTGGCCTTGATCTGCAGATATGGTGTTTGTTTACTTCTGGACAGGAAGGGACAGCCATCCCTTCATCCAACCCAGAAAAAAATGGTACAGGGTACTAGTCAGGCTTCTTGGTTATTCCTGAGGCATATTAAGTGAATTTGGCCTAAGGGCAAATTTATCTTGTAATCACATGGTCACCCATAGAGGAGAATATTAAAAATTAACTTCCATAGAGGGTGAGAGAAGAAAAAAGGATGTGTACGTGAGGATCAGTGCAACTTTTGCATTTGTGAGCTATCCACAGTCTTTCTTATCCCAACAAAAAGCCAGTGAGTATTGGGAATATGCTTATTTTCACGGCTGGCTTCACTCTAGTTTAACACTCTAAAAATGTACTTACTCCTGATTCCTACTGCCTTGTCATTTACCCTCTACAATGCCATTAAACCCTTGTCTACTTTGTGATATGAAAAACCTGCATAAAACTGAGGTGTTGGTTTAGCACAAAGAAATGATAAATCAAACAGCAAAACATTTAAATGTATCCTCTTCTGGTTTTCCTGTCTGTGCTTTCCAAACCATACTCTGAAAAATATGGTCTCACTGACATGCTTGTGGGGGCATTTTTCTAAACATTTGTGGTTGCTGGAGCAACCCAAAGCATTGTTTCTACTGATTTTTATGTGCCTACTTAAGTGTGATTGCATAGTGCAGATGGCAAGGCAGTCTGATTATGAGAATTAAGAAAGAGAAATAGATGATAAATTATTCACATACCAAGTGTGAAGAAAAAAAACATGTGTGAAGGAGCAATGAAGATATTGAAAGATGTTTGGGGTTTTTTTCCTTGTAATAATCCATAATGAAAAGCCCTTGGAAACTGAATGACTAAGGAGCATTAGTGGTGATTATGTGGAGGTTTTAAATATGTGCACACTTTGGGGGGTGGAAGCTTATGTCAAGGTTGCAGTTGAAAGCACATATTGTTTTGCAATAAGTAATGGTATGTAATAAATTTCTCTAACTGGTGCTATAAAATACTCATACAAGATAGTTGTTTTGATGGAAATGATGAGAAAAGTTTTTAAATGTTAAGTGAGATTGAAATTTTAGTTTTCAAGATTGAATCTAGGTAAATGGTAAACTTTCTTTAGACTTGCTTCTTCTCATGATATATCTTAAAACAATGTGCAAATAAATATAACACATAATGTGCTTTTTAAGTATGAGAAAGCCTGCTGAACGTCTGACAACATGACACTTAAGCAACAAAATCTGTCAAGTATTCAGGTAGCAGCAGGAATATGAAATAAAGTGATTGTTCCTACATCTCTTTTACTTAATATATATTAAGTATTTGCAAGCAAATGTAAACATGAGATGGTACTCTAGAGATAACTACTATGCAAGAGAAGCCTATATGAACATCCTCTCAGATAGCCAGAAATTGGTTTGGATGAGTTTTCTGGCCTTGATGGAATTGCTTATCTGCAAACTCTGCAAATTCTGTTAAAGTCCTTCAACCTTTGCTGTAACAGGTTCCACAACTAAATAGTGACCTAAATTGGCTTTTCTATAGAAAAATGCCTAGTCCTTGCAAATACAGATCAGGCAGAACTACCAGGTAGTTTAAAGCTTTATCAATGGATAAGGGTTAACTAAGTACGGACATAAAACCAAGAAAAGAAATTGTTCTTTTTTCATTTGCTCAAAGCCTTGTTACAATGAATTTGAGGAGCTAAAAAGCCTGTGATGTTTAAGGATCAAAACGCATTGATTTCAAACTTGGCTAATCTTGTTCTATTGTGTCGTTTCAGTTGCATCCTTCATAATTTTCCTGTGGTACATAATATATAGTTGATTTTCAGCACCTGTATGCTGTCCGAAATGGAATATGGGAACGTCGTGTATGCTAATGAGTTGTCTGTGTGTCCTTGTCCCAGGGAGATCCTCATACAGGTTTTGAATGTTCAGTTTGGTTTCAGAGCAGAGGATCCTGGTTTTGGGCAATTTGTAGGTAGAAAGAACTTAACGATTTGAGGATAATTATTTTCTTAAGTTTATCACTGCTTTCTGTTTGATCTAAGTGCATGGTCAAAGTTAGCTAAAAGTATCACCACATTCCTTGAAAAGTATGGCACTTAAATTATTACCAAATGAAAAGTTTTTAGAAGGTCTATCATCCAAGAATTGTTAGTGTGTGTCAGAGAGCATATGAATTGATTGCCGAAAGCATCCTTGGTAAGCGTAGCTGTTTTTCTCTAACAATTTCTTTAGAAAACAAGTACGTTTGCTCTTTTCCAAACCATGACTAAGCTTATTGCAATCCTTACACATCTTAGTGCTGTTGTTTTATTGTATGCTGCTACCTTGACAGCAGTAGTGATCTTATAAATGTGAAAGTTGGTTAGGCTTTGATTTTTTAATTATTTTTTTTAATAAAAAATAGCCTGATACAAAACAATCATCCTAAATTGCACTTTAGTACTTACTAAGCATTCTGTGACTGTAACCTCCAGTACTCATCACAGAGTGCTTGTTACATGAAGTAGTTGTGTTTCCAAACCAGAGCCAGACTCAAATTTTGTATAGGTTGGTAGTTAAAGCACTAACTAGATACTTAACATTCTGAGTTTGGGTTTGAGGTAGGCTTGTTTGCTTGTTTGATCTGCAGGCTTATTTCAGGTAAATTTAGAATACTTTGGTTTTTTGGGTTTTTTTAAATAAAGGGATTGCTATGACCAGAAAATGTCAGAGTAACTTGTACTTGAGAATTTTGTGTGGTAAATGCATATATTGCCGATTATGGTGGCAGTCTTGTGACTAGTGGGTTTTATTTTATAATAGTTGGAATAAAACTATGCAGTGACACTATCTTTCATGATTGGTTGATAAAGAGCTAAACTGTGTTGGTGTAGAAATGACTGTTGGGTTTGGTGTTTGTTTTTGGGGTTTTTTTTGGGGGTGGTGCATTATTTCTGGGTTTTTTAACGTGAACATCCAAGAAGAACATTTGCTAATGCCAACTGCTGAAATGACATTTTCTAATGAAAATTTAAGATGTCTTGCCGTGAGTGGTCTAACAACCACTGGATCAACAAAGTGCACATGACTTTCCTTGTTTGTGTGTTTTGTGGAAATTTTCCCTTTTATGCTTTGTGAGCCTTGGCTACGATGCTAGAATGAAGAACATTTTTATTGAGCTTTTTGCCATTTTACAGGTTAATTTGTGAACCACTGACTGAACAGAACAACTTTTACAGACTATAAAGGGCAGCCTTGTAACATGGAGTAACAATCACATAAAACAGAGTCTGTTGGGCGAAGTAGTTTTCCCACATTTTAAATAGTCTGTACGTGAAGCAGGAGGAAGGTTGGGGCTGGAGGGCCTTGTGACGATTCATAGCAATACAAGAGATGACGTGATGGCAGGAGATTACTACTAATGGTGTGGGTCACTATAGGTGATCAAGCATGGAAACCTTCAGTAGCTCTTCTGCCTCTACTCCCTCTCCCTGTGCAGTCACAAGGATGTAGCTGATGAGCTTGTGTGTGTGTGTAAATGAAAAAGTCTTTATATTTTTAAAATACCCAGAAGGACCATCCTAATACGGAAACAATACAGTCTACGTGTTTGATCCATGTCCTTCACAAGTATGTGACATTACAAACTTGTATGTGTACAAAAAGCCACTGTTTGTATTTATATTTGAGTTTAAACTTGCTGTTTCTTCACAAAATTTGATAAATGTTGCTATGGAGAGAAAACTATATTGGTATCCTAATGTCACCTGACAGAAACCTGTTTAGTCTCCCTTACCCTTTTAATAAAAGCTACATGAATTAGGTTTGAATGAGCCAGGATGCTTACTCAGGCCACTGCAGCCTCTCTGGGACATGAACCTGGCTTCTCTAAGCCTGTGTCTGCCTAGCTATTTGATCCACAGCTCACTTATGTTTCTGAAGTGCTGCATTTATGATGTAGATTTAAGCATGAGTCTGTTCATGTTGTGTGTTGTCCTGAAGTGACTATAAATAGGGATTTACAGGTCTTCTTTCTGTGTCATTTGTTCCATTGTGCTTCACATGAAATACAGAGAAGTTTCTTCCCTTGAAGTCCTGCAGCCATCCTTGTGCTGAGAGAATCTTTATACTTGGGTTTAAATGATTTAATGACATATTTTAAGCTATTAGTCCATATGGATTGTTAATTATTTAATAAATTATGTTCAGTATGCATTGAAATAAAGCCTTTATAGAGTTAGGTTATTTTTATATTAATTGGAAGTAAGCTTATTAAAGTAACATTTCTGAGGAGAGTGTATATTGAGAAGACTGATGACTGTTTTGGGGTCAGTGAATAATTTCTGCACAGTACCTCATAATAAAATCATGCTATTAAAGACTTTCTAATAATGTTTAATGTGTATATGGACAAATATGTTATGCTTATTATTCTACTCCTTAAATAAGCAGTAGTCTGTCAGCTTTAGGACCTCACTGACTATTTCAAGAATTTAACCTGCTTTTGACACTTCCATGGCTTTTTCCTGTGAGCAGCTTGAATGCCACTTACTCAGCAGTAAGTAAAATAAAATCAGCTTAGGAGAGCAGCCTACAGTAAATGATGCTGGTAACAGAAAAAGCATGTAAAATTGCTTGTAAGATGATAAAATTTCATAACATTCTTGAAAACAACCTCTCATATATTGATTTTTTTCCCATATTTTTTTATCCCCCCCCATGTCGGCAAATATGAAATGTAGTCTTTCAAGGAGTCTTATTTCTTCAAGTTGAAGACTTGCTATATTGATCTGAAACTACAGAACTGAAATTGATCATATTTTAACGGTGTTCCTTTTCTAATGACAATATATCGCCTTATGTTCAAGTGGAAAACTTGCTGCAGTATTTCTGTTACTGGAATTTGTGGACCAGTCAGGGAGGGACTTCACTAAAAATCCCTTATGAGATATTGCAAATGGAATACTTCACTGCCATCTGTGTGAATGGCTAGCAGAGCTTTGTAGACATGATTCATGGAAGCATACTGCCAACTTGCTTCAGAATAAAGTGATGGAAGAGGAGAGATATTGAATAATCCTGTATGAATGAATACAAATTTTTGTGGTTTCTTTCTGGTCTGGTGCTCTACTTATCACAGGCCAACTAACGAACACACTTCTTGTGTGCAACTTTAGGTTTCTCAGTAACGATAAATGTAAGAAATTTACCATCTCAGAACAAGAGAGAAGACAATTTCTCCTTCTCTCCTGCTCCCTTGGTCAGATGATAAAGTTAAAAGTTTCTGTGCATTAATTATTCCCCACGATAACTATGTTGGGGTTGTTGCAAAGTTTTACTGTTACTCCAAAAATGTTGTAAGTTTAATAAAATCAGGACTTACAATTAATGAGAGAACTTTTCCCTCTCTCTGGAAAAAAGGGGGTGAAAAATTTTATAAGAAAACGTACGCAAAGGCTTGGGGTGATTTTTTTCGAAGTCTGGTTCTGAAAACAAAGGAAGTACAGAAGGTCAGAATAACAGTGTAGAATTTTTGATGCTTTCTAGTCTCACTTTACCTCTACTATCATAAACCTGTTGCTTCAGAACATGGCAAAGTGTTTGTAATCCCTCAGAGGAAATGAGTTTCAGTAACAAATACCATCTTAAGCTAATTTAGCCTGGGCACTCAAACAGCACTGTATATGCAATAATACAATTACTGTATTTTTAGACATAATGACCTGCAGGGTGAGGATAGACAGCTGAAAGATACCAAGAGTCTGTGCAAGCTTGGCTTTAGGGAAGAATAGGAACTCACTAGGTCTAAGTAACTTAAAGAGCCTCTTCAATTTACAGTCTCTGAACAGATTTTTCTATTTTGGAAACCACACGATATAAATTGAACATTAAATCAACAAATAATATAATTGTAGTCATGTCTGCATGAACCATGTTTTTAAATTCTACTGTAGTGAAATTTATGTCAGGAAAATGGGCCTCCAATAAAACAAACAAACAGAAAACCCATTATAAAGAACTCTGTTTGAAGTTTTGAAAACTTTAAATGTGTAAAATGGTTGTTCTTATCCAGTGCACACGAAAACCAGTTGGTTAATAGTTTCACAAATGGTTGGGAACAAAATAAGTTCAGGATGATGCACTCTTGTGTATCATAAATTCTTGCAGAAAGTGGTGTTATCAGGAGAACATAAAACACTAAACAGATGTATTGTTGCATACAAATTATAAACACAAGTTAGGCACAGATTTACTGAAATGAGATAGGAAGTGGACAGTGAATTTGATATTCCTCCCCTTCTCTATTGCCTTTGTGCTGTTGCTATGTTCACCCCAAAAGAAATTGTTGTTGTATGGTTTCACAGCACTTTGTTGGAGGAAGAACAGAGTTGCTGCCATGCTGACTGGAACTCTATGGTCTCAACACTGTAACATTACAAAGTGAAAGTTTTTCTAGCTATAGTTTCAACTGTAAAAAAACACAGTTACTTGACCAGTCTTCAATAAAACCACATGGTGGGGTTGGTTTAAATCTGGGGGGTTTGGTGTCTTGTGAGGAGTAGACAGCTGTTAATAATGAAACTGATTATCTGGAGTATCCTTCTGCAATTAGATTTCTTAAGTTTTTAATACAGTTCCACTGGATACAGTAGTATCCAGGGAGTGCTTTTGCATTTTATTCAAGTGTATATGTATGTTTAAACCTAAATTCTAAAGAAACCTGTTTAAAAAAAACAAAGTGCTGTTGCTTGGGAACATTTTTAATGTATTTTGAATAGTGGAGTTTAAGTCACTGAGTGTTGGGGCTGTGTGGGCTATTGTGTGACCTCTGCAGGTATCTCCTCATTTACATCTGATTTCTGCTTCTTCTAATGCTTTAGAGAGAGGGCTGAATGGTAGCTGAATGAGATTTGTAACACTTTTTTAAAAGTCTTTCTAGGTTGTTCATTAGCTAGGAAAAGATCTGAATCTTTTGAACACTGTGATTAGAATTGTTACTTGTATATTTTACTGAATATTAATTCATGATTTGAACTTGTGATATGTACTTTCCTGTTTGTTTAGAGATTATTGTGCACTGTTTGATGATAATGAGCTTTTCAGGGAAAGCATCTCACAGTACCAGGTGATTGCTCAAAGGTGAATGGCAGGTGAAGCTCAATTTTGTCATATCTAAATGTATTAAGAGAAAAACAGTCACAAGTTTACATATGTTAAATTCTGAATTGGCTATCCTCACTGAGGCAGGAGTTCTTGGGGTTGTAGAAGTTATCTGTATGCAAACTTCTGATCAATTCTCAACAATGGTCAAAAATGCATGTTAAAAGCAAATGATGAACCACATGAGAATATGTTGTTTTCTACTGGATGCAGCAATTCTGCTGTGTTGGCCTTCCTTGCCCCTCATCATGGGAATGGTTATAGCAGACTTGGAAAATATCTATGACTGCTGAGAATAATTAAAGAAATGAAGCATCTTCAGCTCCTGTATGAGGTAGACCAAAGCTCACCAGACTTGGGAAAACATGTCAGGAAAGGAATGGTAGGAGCCTGTAAGTATGGATAAAGTGAGCAAGGAATCCTTATTATACAAGTAGTAGGAAACAATCAAAAATTAGCTATTGCTTGATAGCCTCAGAAATGCTGAAGCAAGCTGGTGAACTGTAGAACACAGTGCCACAGCATGAAAT
The DNA here is from genome assembly GCA_013399875.1 of Gymnorhina tibicen. Taxonomy (NCBI): domain Eukaryota; kingdom Metazoa; phylum Chordata; class Aves; order Passeriformes; family Artamidae; genus Gymnorhina; species Gymnorhina tibicen. The sequence goes on along the minus strand of VXAZ01005363.1, from coordinate 73,120 downwards.
GATTATTGAAATGCTTAGGAAAACTAGGCATAGAAAAATCATTCATCTGAAAATTCATTAATCTACTAAGTTGCAAGTGGGTGGGTGATGTTAAGTACATCAGGAGCATATAACCATGTGCTTGACCTGTTTTTGTCTTCTCCAGACGTCAGTTGGCCTTTGTCAGAAACAGGATATTAGAACCTTGGTCTGAACCAGTAAAGCCCTTTAGGTAATGTATGCACCAGCCACTTCCCTTAAATACCATGTGTCCCTTAATGCAACTCCATTCATCCTTTTCAGGGTATGCCTGAGAACTCTTCAGCATTGTGTAGATTTATGGCTTTTGTCTCTTCAGAAGGCAGTTAAAGACTTTTGTTTATCATTAGTCACTTAAATTTCAAGCCAGATCTAGGAAAAGCTGTGTTAATCCATTTCTTCCAGGAAGGCATGCAGTCTTGCTTTGAAAATGTCATCAAGAAAGGAGCATTTTCCTTGTTCATTTCGATCCTTTCACTATTTCAAAATAAAGCCACAGTTTTGTAAAATCTGGGTATGGTTGGTCTCGTGTTACAGCTACTAGTTCTTACCGTGTTCTTTATACTCCCTCCTCACCACCCTGCAGTATTTTTCCCCTGTGAAGGTACTTACATCCTGTAATCATCTCACTTCTCAACCTCTCTGAAAAACTAAACACGTTGAATTCCCTAAGCTTCTCATTGTAAGGTACCTTTCTGATTCTTGAATCATTTTTATGGCACTACTGTACCCTCATCATTTTCTACCAACCACTTTAAAATGTGGACAAAAATAGTATGGAGTGTTTCAGTAGCAGGCTCCTCCCTGCCACGGACTTCATTGTTTTTCCTCTGTTTTGCCCTCCTGACCCATCAGTGATTGCTTATGCAGCTGCAGATATAGCTGAAGTGGCTGGTTGTGTTAGCAAGATGCCATGTTCTGACATTTCCCACTTTTACTGGAATGAAATAGTAGATAGAACTCTGATAACAGCAGCATTATATGAAATTGAAAGCAGGGAATTTATCATATTATCTCCAAACTAAAAATGCCAACAAATATTTGCCTTCAATTTATTTGCTAAATAGTGGCAACTTAGTTTGTAATCAAAACACAGAGCTTTTATAGTATGGAGATGATAGTATAGCTACATCCCCCAAACTCATTGAAGAGTTGATACTTGCAGTTTTTACTGATTTATTTTACTGGTAGGAAAATCCAGCATCTACCATCTATTAAATAGTGTGAATATATGTAACGTGGAGTTTCTAGTTCCAGTCCCAACTATAGTTTAACTGGCATGAAGCCATATTTGTTCAGCTGTGATGCTTTTATTTTTGCACTGTTTTCAGGTTTGTCCACATGATATTCAGGGATTCAGAATTATTTCTTTATAGAAGGCAAATCAGGAGAAAACCCAGATCTTAATTTTAGAGGTCTAAGTACCATTCAGAGAGTGTTTAAATGCATGTGAATGTAGTATTTATTTGAAACACTGCATAATTCCCAGTGTTACAACAGTATGAAACGGGATAGAACATGTTTTAGGATGAGCGATGTATTACATTCTTAGTGTGCTGGTGGAATAAATAACATATTAAGATAACATGTTTCTTTATTTCTTGCAATTGTACAGTGGAAGAAAAAGCGGCTCACACTTTTATCTCTCAGGTTTTGCTTTTTTTCTTTGTATTGCCATAAGGAAAACTGTTTCCCTGATTTTTCCTTGAGAAAGTACTCAGATTTTATAATTGACCAGTCATACTTCTGCTGTTTGACTACATTAAATATTTGAAATGTAGTTTCTTCTTAAGAGGAGAGCAACAGTTACTTTCCTGCCTCCGTGTTTTGATTTCTGTTTGTGATGTGCTTAAGCTGGAGATGGAGTAATTTGTAGCTTGTATTTCTGTTCCATAGCTGGTATTGTCTCACATTAGAGACTGGCAACCCTTGTGGTACTATCTCTACATTGAAAACAAGTTATGTGTTGTAGCAGCTGCTTTACACTAGATTATTTATATTTATATTTATATTTGAGAAGGGATCTCTTTTAAATTTTAAGAATTTTTCCCATGCCAAAGCAAGTTGCTGTCTATCATTGCTTCAGATGTAAACTTTTAGAATTATTGGTCAGGTATCCATATTCCTAGCTTTGAAGTCAAGAGCTTGAATATGGCTGACAAAATAATTACCAACTTGTTATAAAGTGCTCTCTTTTTTATGAAGAAATACTGTTGGAGTGCTCTTTGCTTGGACTGAAGTTGTGACTCTGTTTTGAGCACCCTGAGGGATAAAAAGGTGGATACACTTTGTCCCTCTGGTTGCCTGTGCGATTTGTTGAATGATGGAGGAGTAGAGCAGCTTATACTTCTGTTCACTTTTTTTTAAGGTTGAAAATATGGAAACACAGGCAATCACAGTTGTAATGCTAAATGTGAGAGCAGTTGCACTGCTTTATTTATGTAACTGTTTTGTTAAAGTTAAGCAGTATTTTGCAATCTTTGGGTTTGTTTTTCTGGAGTCCAGACCATAGCTCAATCCTTTGTCACTGGGTATTGAGGGTGTCTTTTACAAGAGCATGTGTATCTGATGTTTACTGTAGCATCACCACTCTGTGAGGCTGAGACTGCATTTACTGTGCTTGCTAAGGTGTGGTAAAGGACCATGGCGGTCTGAGTTCAGAGAGACACAGGCAAACCAGTCGGGATATCGGAGAGCTTGATGTCTGCTCAGCAGTACCCCTGGTGTGATTGGAATTGGAACCTCTCTCAGGTATTCTTAATGCAGGAGTCATCACAACAAGCAGTGTGCTGTGTTATTGAGCAAGATTAAGCCTATCTCATGACTTTATCAGAAGAACAGAGCCTTAATTTTTCAGGTGAAATCTTGTCATAAATGGAACTGTTTGGGCTGGAGGAAAAAACATCAATCAAGTATGCTCATAGTATCTTAAATTTGTGGTTATTCTGGATTGCAAGCGTGTTTCTCCAGAATGAGAAGTACATGGCGCGCATTTTACTGTAATGTTGAAATCATTCAGTTTCTCTTACTTCTCTCAGTTTTAAAGAGGAGGAATAGGTAGAGAACTTAAATGCATGCAACATATGGCTGAAATATCACATATACTAAAGATCTAAAAATCAAAGTTGCTGTCTCCATGACAACTGTAGCTGAGCCAAAGAGTTCTTTTCATGAAGACAGCAGTCATGCATAGTGAAAGTTCAGAGTCTGGGAACCTGACTCCTGGGATGCTTTGGGATCCACATATAGATCTACAGGGAGGTGCTATTTATGTTTGTATCCACTTGGAACTTAAGAATGTCACTTGTTCCCAGCTTCTGCCTACAAAACACACTGATGGGAGTAGAGTGTTTTTGTGATATCTAATTGAGATGTCTGACATGTTGCAGATGGGAATAGCAAACTAAGAAGTAATGCAACCTTGGCAAAGAGGAATTTTAAGTGGAAAATGGGAGGATTTCTATCTTTAATTTTGTGGGTGAGGGATGATGAGGGCTTCGACCTGCAGCTTTTGCTGATCTGAATTGTTTGTATGAACACTCATAACCAGACTCTTTCTGTGCAAAGACTCTCTGATGCTGATTACAGGAAAAATCTGGCTATTCAACTTTTCAGCTCTAGTGCCACAATATTTTGGTCATGTCAGGTGGAAATTTAATTTTTCTTCTCTCTGATGCTAATTGTTCATGTCACAAAGTAGGAAAGGTGAATCTTGATCACAGTTAGTAAAGATACTGAAAGTGAGTGAACCAATATCCTAACAATGGCGAGTTCTGTGTAACCACAGGGTTGCACTGGTGTATTCAATGTGCTTAACTCCAGTTTAATTCAGATTTTGGATTGATACCAGAACAGAAATTTTCTGAGATTAGTTGCTATTTACCCTATTTTGAGTATCCAGGCATAGAGATAAATAAAATGTGGATTAACCAAATCTGCCCGCCAGTCATTTTCCTTCATCCAGGCTACACAGCAGAGAAGCTTTATTTTACCCTACTGAAGCAAATATTTCCAGTCATTTTCTGGCTAGTTTCCAATTTAATCTAAATATGTTTAGATCGCCCGTTTTATAATTTAAAACTAGGTAAAAGCCCTATTACTTAAAAAGGGAGGATAATAATGATTCTATAGGGTACCACACTCCCCCCCCCCCAATTAAAAAGTAACACTTTTAATTCATGAAAACTCTTAAAAATGTAATTGAACTTTCAATAACCCCATTACTGTAACTGGTTGTCATTACTTTGATTTGAATAGTTCAAACCTTTTCTACTGGGACAGCCTGTGTAATAATAGAACTGTTCCTTTTTTCTGCTCTGGCTTCTCTACATTAATGTATCTCAGTGGCAGTAATGGAGTTTGATCATCATATTTCTGGAATGCTAATTCAAGAAAATTTAATCCCCTGGTGATACGACTTAGCCTTTCCAAATCTGCTGTTATAAATCCACGTGAGAGCTGAGCTGATAGTGGTTGGCAGTCAATGTTAGCACAGTGGATGGAAGCTAAGTGTTTAGAAATCCGGTGCCTCTCCTTCATAAAAGAGCTCTGATTCATATTCGAGATGGATTTTGCTGTCTTGGTTTAAGTGATTCTCTGCGTCTTGGGCCTGACCTTCCAATCTGCCAAAGGTAGAGCTGCTTGGCACGGATGGTAGAAGGGACTTTGCACCAGCTCATGGAGCCATTTGCACTGATATTCTTCAAGATTTGACGTGAACTTTAGGCTAGAGCAGAAGCAGAATCCCGACTGAAGGAACAGCGCAGTACATGATCATTGGGCTTTGGATTGGGCGCTTGGATACATTCAGTAATTCCATCACTGACTGCTTATTTGAGGGGATTAGGGAGGTAAAGAAGGACTTTACAGTCAGGGCGTGGGCATGTAAAGTGTCTGACTAGATTTCACTAGTCAGGAATTTCCAAATACAATATGAATTCGAAAGTAAAGCTCTATTAATGAAAAAACAGGAAAATAATTAAAAATGCTGGCAAAGCCTAGCAACAAGATTTCTTCTGCTTTCCATAACTTGAAAAAGGTTTGTGGACAATGCCACTTAACCCTTTTCTTAAGTCCAGTGCTTTGTGTTAGCAATGAGGGCACCCTCTTCATTTAATACATAATTTGTGACGATTGCCGTAGAAGTTCTAAGTTGGCTTTTTAAGTGACGCTGCTTTTGGGGACATATATAAAAATGGAGCTGTATTTCCTGACAAATAGGTTTATGGTTACATTTTTTGTTATTACTTGAAATAACCAAATATAATTTAACTTCTGTCACTGAAGTCTTGGCTCATGCATCAGGTTTGGAAATTGAATTTGTAGATGGCACTCTTGGAAAAAGTGCCATCCAAATGAAACATTTTTCTTCTGGTTCCTTTAGTGCTACAAATGTATCACAGGCTGAACATAAATGTCATGGAAGCAGAATTCTTAAATACCATTTTCAGAAGCAGTACACTGGAAAATATGATCTTTCACTTCAATTTTTCTTTACCTTCAAGCCCAGGTGAAATTCCTCAATTCCTATAAAGTATATAAGACCACATCACAGCAAAGTTGCAGGTTTTCTGAGCAATGCAGGGTTTTAGATTGTGCAGGCTCCATCATCCATCACGATTCTGCAGATACTTGTATAAAAGAGCATAATTTTTTCTGTTGTTTTCATTTTTGCTAGATCTCAAAATGAACTTTTCATGACTGGTTTCCCAAGCTCTATTTTGCAGATCAAAAGTCTTTTGAGAATATCTTATCTTTTATTTTAGCAAAGAATGTATAATTGATAAACATCCATTGAAAGTAATCTTTAAACATAGAATTTAAATGTCTCTGTTAAATGGTTAAACATTGATTAGTAAGAGACAAATCCTGTCTTATCCAGCCTAATTGGCAAGTAAGGGATTGCTAAGAGAGAAGTTACTGCCATTGACAAAACTGTTAGCATTGGATTTAAGTACTGAAAGCATAGATAGGCCTGAGTTATTGTGTTGTGTTGAACCTTCTGTCCCTGAGGTTATGTATATGCAGCATTTTCCCTTTCCTGAGGTGTTTCTCTACAAACCACTACTCCAGCATATCAGATTGTCTCCCTTGGGAAAATAAGTCTTTATGTATCCCAGTCCCGTTTGTACCTCTAAGACTTTCATACCTCCTATTATTTTTATGGGGGTTTTGTGTGTGAGGGGGGGATGGTCAGGGGTGGTTGGGTTTCTATAATTATGGAAATACACCTGTTTAACAACTCCAGTGTTCAATTACCTTTGCTTTCAGACATTCCAAAGAGTGATTTTTGCCTGGGGGAGAATGTGAAGGAGAGCAGCTCTTAAACCTGCCACATCCTCATTCAGGGTGTTACTTAACACAAGGAATCATTTTACAGTTCAGAAGCTATATCTTTCTAATCAGCATTAGTGAAGTCCGGCCAAAATGTTTAAATTCTAGCTATATTTTTGTTAATTAGATGTTTAAAAGTGCAGGACATCTGGATTCCGGATTTGTATTCTACATTATAAACTGAAAGTTAAATAGAATACAAAAGCTTTCTCTTCCGTAGTTTTAAATTATAATGCAAACATATTTGTTGGTTATCTAAGTAGTCACAACTTAGAATCTTATTTAGACCTGACATTCACACCGCAGGTTGCTGGTATTAATGTAGTTCTGCCAACCACCACATTGTACAGTGGGATCACGGTGCTTGGTACATTACTAGTAGGAACAGAAATTTTTTTGTGATGGGAACTTCATATTTACAATTCTTCCAATAAGTCCATCAAGCTTCAGTCCTGAGCAGAAATCTGGTGATAATCCGATTCATTAGTTTTTAAAGCAAGTCAAGGTTAGGTGGATCACTGAAAAATAAATTACTAAAACACAGACTTAAATAGTGAATGCTACATGTTGATGTAAGTTGGCTGGAAAAATAAATTTTGTAATCTTTGGCTTTTTGCTAAAAAGAATCCTTTATGCAGATGTAGGTTAACTGCTTCATTATTGTTTGGTATAAGCAGTATAAGCTTGCCAGTTCTGTTTTGGAATTTGGAAGTCTGAATGGAACAGATACTTTGAAATATCTTAGAATACTTATATTATCTAATGCTGATTTTAAATAGCAATTTGATCTTGGCAAGATTAGCCTGGGGCTTCCTCTAGCTAAGCTTGAATAATGAAATATTTAATGCAGTGACAAGTTGTGAGGTTTCTAACAATGGTCTGGATCAATCAAGATCAACTTTATGCTTTTGTGAGTTGTTTTTTAGTGGTGGTCACCATCTAAATAATGCACTAACTTGACCATACCCTTATGCCATGTGAGTTTATGTCCTGGTGGAGAACACTGAATGAAGCTTTCAACTTTCTGGGCAAAGACTCAAAACTACTACTGCTTCAAAGCCCTGTTGGATGGAGCTTTGAGCAACATGGTCTAGTGGAAGCTGTCCCTGTCCATGGCAGGGGGTAGTACCTAAAGAATTGTTAAGGTCCCTTCCAACGCAAACCTTTCTCTGATTCTGTGATGTTAGTTAAACCACTGAAACTAATTTCTCTATGTGTAATATTGGGATCACTTAAGAACACATTGTGCTGTGACATAGGATCCCCTTTATAAAAAACGTAAGGCTTCATAGCTCTGGTATTATGTTGTATCAGTTTAAATAAGGACTGTCCAAAGAAGAAACAGGAGAAAGGGCTGAAGTGAAGATGAACACAGTTCATCTGAGGAGTGTTTAAGCCTTCCTTAACAAGTCTAGAATGTTGTTTTAGTTAGTACAGATAAGAAATACTTGTGAGCAAAGAATAAATTCTTATTAATAGTAGTTGGAAAGGAGGATATTGCAAAATAGTTACCCTGAAAACTCTGCCAGATTATTTCCCCTTCCTTTCAGAGTAGAAATTGAAAATATGAAGTGTGTTTTCCAGATTCCATGCTATTCTGTGTTGTCTGACTTGATGTCGTATATCTTTTTAATTTCTGTTTTAGGACTTTACGAATCTGTGGCTTGAGAAGCGAGAGATGAAGAAAATAGACATTTAAGTCTGCATGTATACCAGACCAACTTATTAACAAAACAAATTTTGTGTATTTGTTACTACTAAAAAACCCAACCCAACTCATTCTCTCATGTCCACTTTTGTGGTGTTCCTTTTTTGTTACATTTCTGGATATTAAAACATGTACCATACACAGTAAGTTAGTGCTTATTTTAATTTATAAGATGTCATAGTAATGATCTAGACAGTATCTCCGTTCTCACAGTCATGTATATTTGAAATAATCTTCTATAGTAAGGCATTAATGTGCACTCATGACTCCTGCTTTTTGGTGATACTCCCACTAAAATATAAGAAGTGTAACTTGCATTACCTGCAGAATATTGCTTAACATTTGCATAAACATACATTTACCAAATTGTACCAAGAGGGAAAACGCAGCTTAATCATATCATAATTGCATAATCAATTCACTGTGATTATATTTTCTCCCTCGATGCAATTTAGTAAATGGGAGTTTGGGTGAACATGAAGCAGAGTTTCTTGCTTACTGTGATGTGTTCAGTTAGTTTTGGGTGGCTTTTTGACTTCAGAAATTGTAAAAAATGTCTTTTTAACTTGATTCAGTTCAGAACATATTTCCCTAATGACCTTTTTAGATTGTACAGGTATTTTCATGGAGATTAAATCTGTTTCTGATGGTTTAAGTGTCTAGATTCTCTGTTGTCCTAGATGTCATAGAATTATAGAACCGTAGAATCACCGAATGGTTTGGGTTGGAAGGGACCTCAAAGATCATCCAATTCCAACCCTCCTGCCATGGGCAGGGACACCTTCCACTAGACCAGGTTGCTCAGAGCCCCATCCAGCCTGGCCTCAAGCACTTCCAGAGATGGAGCATCCACCTTTTCTCTGGGCAACCTGTTCCAGTGCCTCACCACCCTCACAGTAAAGAATTTCTTCCTAACATCTAATCTAAACTTACTCTCAGTTTGAAGCCATTCCCCTTTTTTCTGTCACTACATGTCCTTGTAAATAGTCTCCGTCTATCTTTCCTCTAGGCCCCCTTCAGGTGCTGTACGGCCACAGTTAGGTTCACCCTGAAGCCTTTTCTTCTCCAGGCTGAGCAATCCCCATTCTCAGCCTTTACTCATAGCAAAGGTGCTCTATCCCTCTAATCATTTTGGTGGCCTCCTCTGGACTTGCACCAACAGACTGATGTCCTTCCTGTGCTGGGGATCCCAGAGCTGAACATAGCACTCCAGGTGGGGAGTGCTGCCTGCCATAGGAGGTTACTCCAGGTGAGAGTAACCAGAAGAATATGGAAAAATTCCATAATGTAAAATCTTTTTTCCATTAGTATTAGTTTGATTATTTAGCATTTCTAACATTCCTTTACAGTAGCAAGTGATGTAGGAAGGCTTTGAGCAAAAAAGGTGACAAAAGGAGTTTGAGATCTGAAAGGTACTTTTGGTGTGTGGTGGAAAAACTATTTCCTATTTTAATACAGAATAAACACAAGAAAGTAGCTTGAATACTGGGAGTAGTAGTATGACAAAAAAGTACTTGTCAGGTAGATTATGTAAGTGTAGCTTAAATCTCAGTGTAATTTTCTTAGTTGTGTATGACTTAGCTCTGTTAAGAAATATGGAGTATTACTGGCTATAATACTGATTCCTACACACTCTAGTGTATTTAGGATTTTGCGGTGTGTTTGTATAGGATAGGGCATATATTCTAGCTGCAGTTACTGTAACAGGGATAGATGTTATTACGTGGGCAACTTGCCAAAAGAGCTAGAACCCTGTCATGAAAGTGTTTTTTCTATTTCTATTTCAATGAGGTGTAATCATGTGGAGGCGGAGGAGAGGAAGCAATAGATATGTAGGTATCACAAGTGCCTTATAAATTAACCAGATGCTATTTACTTTGAACTATATTGCTATTTTAAATTTTCAGTTCTCACACAGGGTAAGATTCTAGGGCTTTGTATATGTCAGTAGGTGTCACTGAGAAACTCTACCATTAAAAGCAGAATACAAAGTCTGCTGAATATGGAGTAGATCACAAGACAGTCATAGCTTTACTGCTCTGATTAAGAAAACGGGAAACGCAAGCTCTGCCCTGAGAAAGGTAGTGACTAAATACATGAGATCAATACCCATGCTCAGAAGGAATGGATGAATACTGAAAAGAAGTGGTCTTCTTTAAGCAAGGACACACATTGCTTCTCTTCATACCCTTTGACTTTTTTATCAGTCTGAGAGTCCTAGCCAGGACTTCTTGAACTGTAAACTAAACAGTCTTGGGTGCTTATGTAGCTAATGGAGAAGGCCTGGGACAGGGGTCCCTCTCTGGATCTAGCTGGGCTTAAAGAAGATGCTGCTGCTGCCCAGCTGGGGGTTGCTACCCTTGCTGTTTTGCTTTGACAGAAAAGGATTATGTATGTGCTTCCTCATCTGCTTTAGGCTCATAGTTTAAACATCTGATAAAGACTGTTAAGAGCTAACTCACCTGACTTTGCTTAAGGCTGTTTGTAAACCTTAAATATGATTTTTCCAGAGAAGAGGTGAGGACCCAAGGAAAACAACCCAGTGAAATTTCTATAGAAATAATTGGCTGCAAATTAGGATTAGGCAGATACAATCCGATGATTTTCTTCATTAGAAAGGAGTTAAATTACATTATTTCTCAAGTCTAATTTTCAGTGAGTCAGCAAGTGCTTACTGACATGTTTGACAGACAAAGGCATAGGTCTTCTGAGTCTTATATTTGTGAATTTTGGCCTTGCTCTTTAAATAAGCGATATTTATGACAAGAAATTGGTGGTTTTGTTTGTTTTGAACAAACACATCAAACATCTCTGCTTTGTTAGTGGTGGGCAAAAATGATACTAATTTAATTAGTTTTGTTAAGACATCTTAACTTTGTTATATTCTTTTCTCAGGTATCCAGTAAGTTATATTTAATGTTACAGTGAGGGAGAAGAGGGTTTGAGAAGAACACTGCTTTTCTGAAAAGCAGGCTGAAATCCAGACATACTGTTTATTCATTCCTCAGTGTTCTGGATGTCTTAGGGATATTCTTTGACATGCATTATTTCTGGCAGCAATGCTGACTTAGACAAACCCCACTATTCCTTCCCTTGGTGCTTGTTCCAAATCTGTATAATCTTTGTGGGATACAGAGGTAAAGTGAATCAGAGACTTGTTTTACCATGTAGCAAAACTGGTACTCAGATGTATAAGGACTGAAAGAGCCATGGAGAATGTGGCTATTGTATAAATATCTGTATATTGGTGGTTGTTTTTTCTGTTTCACTCCTTTATTTCTCTGAAAATAGATACTTGGACATAGAAGCTGACTGCTGAAGTATTACTGCTGGACATTGGAACGGGAAATTATGAAGCTGATCTTACAGTAGGGGTAGCAGGAAGAAGATTAAAAAAATATACCCTGAAAGTAACTTAAGCATGTATGCGCTGCAAGTTCAGATTCCCCTTCCCCACCCTGTAGAACTGAACTAAGGGGAGCATGGTTGAGGGTGTGTATGGTATAGGAGCTCTGGTGAAGAGTAAGGAATGGTAGGTAGAGGGGATAGAAAAGTAACAAGGATTGATGTTTATTTCTAGCTGTCTTTTGTCTGAAGTTGTCATGTTATTAGTCACTGGATTCAAGACCTCATGAAAGTTGGAAGATTGCAGTTCAGGACTCAGGAAAAAGCCTTAATTGATCTACTATGTTTTCACTTCAATGTTAGATATGGATTATTCCATAGTCCTGTTTCCTCATCTGTAGAATGGTTTCATACATTTCAGTGCATTATCACAGCTGCATCTCCCATGCTAACTGTTCCATGGGAAGTCAGTGGAGGTGCTCTGTTAAACTCTCTTGTCCAGCTATTCGATGAACATTCTTTCTCTTCCCAGTATCTAAAGAAGATAGGAAGCTGGAAAGCTGGCTGACATGCACTTCAGTTTTACTAAGGACAGTGAAGGTTTTGGGCAAAAGGTGCAGTGGTTTTAGGAATAAGTTGGGCTGCTAAACTGGAGGCATAAGGCTTTCAGTTGGGAAGGTGCACTGCAGTCCTAGTGAAGAGATTTACTGCTTGTTCTTTGGATAGCCTGGGTAGCCAGGAAAATATATTTGTCTCCAGCTAGCCAAGAGATTGCAACTTTTCTTTAAGGATTTGAACAAAACCACAGGCATCTATCTTTGTCATCCTTAGACTTGATTACTATAGCACACTTTTTCTTTTTGTACTTCATGCCTGACATTTTGCTCTAATCAGCATTTTCAAGTGAAACTGCTTGTAATTGGGCTTGCTAGACAAACATGCTCTGTATTTTGCATTATTTACAGGTTTTCTCATGGAATTGCTTTGTATTTGATTATCTGACATTTCGTATACCCGAAGACTGACTTTATGGAGCATATATTGAAATATATTTGGGCACACTAGCAGCCCACTCAGTTCATGAGAGCCTGAATCTTACTAAGTCTTTATGTGGACCTGGAGTGTCTCTGTGAATTCATAGTTTTTTTTAGCCTCCTTGCTTATTGAGATCTGTTTCATCTTAAGTTTTTCTAGCCTGAACAGAGTTTCCTTAGTTGTTTTTTTTGCATCATGGAACCAGTAGTCTCTTGCAGTTACTTATGATTAGTATTGTACTGTTTTTAAGCCTCTGAAAATATTTGAACTTCTGCACTTACTAATATATAAGTCTTCAGTTTTACAGCAATAAAAATAGAAGAGTATAGGGATTGTATCTGATGCTGTTTACATTACTTAAAATTATATTCATGGATTCTTTAAGCACACTTGCTTTTACCACCACACACACACTCCCCACCCCACATCCAAGGCCCTCAAACCAGGTGTCAGTTGTTTCTCAGGCTTTAAAATTTTGTGAGGTCTATGTATACTGTGACTGCCAGTAGAAGAAAAGAGCCAGTTTAACTGTTGATACTTCGAGCAGTACTTCTTACATACATAACCTGAAATACCTTTACAGCTGTAGCACTTTAAAAGGAAATGCAACAGTATAAACAGTGTCTGAGGAAATAAATAAATAGCTTGCCAAATAGTCTGCTTTATTTATGGCCCAACAGCTTAGTTGTGCAGTTGGCCATAGAGATTTAGACAAGCGTATTTGAGGAGGCACTTTAGAAATATTTCCCCACACTGGCTCTATAGAAAATCCATTGACCTGTAAAAGGATGCTGCCGAGTGCTGTATGTTCATCCGGATAGTAAATGTATTTTGTTATTCATTACTGGCCCTAGCTATCCTGAAGATGTTTTAATGTGTACTTTGCTTAACTCAGGTTTTCCTCTGTGCTTACAGTCAACTGCTACTCAGTTTTCATCTGTTTAGGGTAATGATAGCAAAGAATGGCCCTCAACATTTGGTTACAAGAATGAAGATAACAAAATTCTGAAAACAGCCTGATGCAAATAGTGTCTGCATTTGTAGGACAGTGCTTTTGGTTTAATCTTCACCTTTAATTTGTCGGTAATGGGAATGTCCCTGACCTTTACCTTCCCTTGGATGAAGCTTGCTACATTTTTAGCATTATTGCTCTGCATTTGCTTTCGATATCACATTACTGACTATTGTTTTTAAAATCATATGAACTGATTCCCTCAGTCTCTAGAGAAAGTATTTTGATAAAAAGTTACCCATCCCATCTTGTAACACAGAAACATCTCTGATGCATCTATTGATAAGAAACAATATGGGAAACAGAGCAACAATTGAAAGAAATCACTGAAGTTATTTCTGGGGAAAAAAACCAAAACCCTAAAACGTAATGGAAAATAAGGAAAAAAGAAGCAACTCCAGTTTATGGATATAAATATCATTTTACTGCAGTAGTGAACAGGAAATCCCTGGTAGGGAGCTACTTGGTCACTGCAAAGTGATTGGATTTGAATGTATTTATGGTAGAGATACTCTGGATATTTGCTGCAAACAGATGAGTGGCCTATTACTCCTGAGTCCTATTGCAACTTTTCTCTCATTGTTTTCTGTGACTAGAATGTCTGCTTTTCCTGCTGACACATTCACAATTGATTTGCTTAGAAAAAGTGGAAAAAGGTTTTAAAAATTTATTATAGATTATAAATGGGAATATGTTTGTTTCTATTGACATGAGGGAAGAAGAGATGAGTAAGAACATTCAGATCATATTTGCTGTGGAGTAACACTTAAATTCTTAATAGAGTTTTGGATTATAAAGTTAAATTAGATGGCTCTTGCACAAAATGAGATGAGAAGAGAGACCTTTTGTTCTACTATAAACTTTAATGAAATTCCAGAATACATTGACAGGCTCTTCAGTGCATCAATAGGGCTGCACTAAAACGCTTGCTGTTTTCCTTGGGTATCTTCTGTTACTTGAAAATGTACAGTAAACTAGTCATAACGATGTTTTCTCATGAGAATAGTGGTGAAATAAGGCCTGGTTTTTACACTGATATTACTAGCTCAGCTTCTTTTTGCTGCCAGAGAAATTCAGTATAGTTTATAGTGGTATTTCCAACTATATTAGTTGTGCTGATTTGTTGGTATGGTATTATTATAATAACATTAAATCCTTAATAAAAAATTAATGTAAATAGTTTGTCTATAATACTTAGAATTCGAGTGGGGCTGATTTGTATAGGTAGAGGCTGCCTGCTGATTGATGGCATTCATTCCAGTAATGCTGTATTTGTTTTAAACAACAATTGAGTGATTATGTGCAGACTGCCAGGTACAGAAGGTGATTCTCAGGTAGATAAATTATAGTTCTTGATCTCATTGACTGGGTCTGCTGTGGGACTCTGATCCTATTTGTAAATATTTCCTATCAGGATTGTAGAAAAACCTGAAAATGGGGAAACCAGTCATAAACTTCTGTATTCCTCTAAATATTAGGATATTAGGATAAAAATCTACTTTTGGGGCATGTAGTTTCGAAACAGTGATTTTCTTAGAGCAGTAATTGTTTGATGTAGCGGGTTCAGTTCGAAACTGGGCGGAAACACCAATTAAGTGTAGTGGTTTTGTTCGCATTTCTTACCTTCTGTGAGATAAATAATTAGAAGGAATGCAAAGCAGGCTCTAAACTTTAAAGAATATAAAGAAGTTTATTAACAGAACTAAAAGAAAAAGGAATAATAAGGGTCAGAATAAACCTTCAGAACACTTCTCCTCCCCCTATCCTCTTCCCTCCTCCCACTTACAACATAAAGACACAAACTTGAGATTATTGCAGTCAGTTTACCGCCTCTATAATAGTCTTTCATCAGTTCACTTAGGGAGAGGAGTCTCTCTTGCCCATGCTGTGGGCTTCTCCACAAGAAACTGTCTCCTCGTGGCTTCCAGTGTCACAGGACAACAGCCGCCCGGGCTGGTTTTCTGTTGGCATGTGAAAAGTCCCTTCCCTCGACTTACAGCTTTCCCCACAACTGTTTTCAAGGGTTCAGTCTTAGCTAATGGGGTACCATTTTAAGGATGAGCTGTTCAAGAGCAAAGGTTCTCTTCATCTATCTCTGGGATCATCTTCATCTCTAGGAACAGATGTCTTCTTCTTCCCTGGGAGCAAGGGTCTTAACTTCATCACTATCTCTCTCTGTTCAGGCTTCTTAGTAAATCACAGCTACTTCAACATTTACTTATTTCAGCACAGACACCTTTGCTCGTGGCTACAGTTTGAACGCTCCACCCCCCATGCTTTCATGAAATTACAGAAGGGTTCTCTGATGTATCACAGTCCATCACCAAAGCTTTACAAGAGTTTCACGTTCTAGGTTTTGAAGCATCTCCTCTATCTCCTCTCTCTGGGCTTCAGCTCTTTCTTCTTCACTGACTTTGGTGTCAGTATCATGGTGTCTATTCACACGCCTTTGCCTTTCCCTTTCCTCTGACGTGGGAGAGGATTGATGTCTGCAGGTTTCATCTCTTCTGGGGAATTTACAGCACTGAAGGGATTAATCTTACCCAGATTTTGCAGCTGGAATTCATGTGTCTCTGTTGGTCACATGATCTCTGCCGGGCAGCGGCCGGAGCTGGTCTCTGTATAAAGTTCATTTTGGCGGCCACACTGGAGGGGGTGGGGGGCCCATCCCGGCCTGCACGGAGCCGCGGGCCATGGTCCGGCCCCCGCCAGGCCCTGCGGGCACCCCTGTCCAAGGGCCGGAAGCAAGAGAGTGATTCCCGGGCTTGTTAGTCTTTAAATGTGGTTTTTACAGAGGCATGTCCAGCTTCTTACGTGGCTTAACAGAGTTGTCAATATTCAAATTAGCCAGTTGATTAGTTCTATCAGGTCTGGAGGAAGTTATGACAGCCCCTTGCACAAAACATCACTTCCATGGCTGGTGGAATTTTTTTTTCCTCCTAACTAAAACTCCAAGCTGTGATAACCCATGAATGATGAAATATATCGTTTGAGAGAGCATGTATTTCCAGGACCTTGAACTTATATGATTTCATTTTATGAAAGTCAGATTAGTTAGTATTGTATAATTCATTGGATAGATGAGATTATGGATTGATGGTTTCTTATTCTAATCAGCAAAAGAATCCTACTGATTGACAATAAAGTGTGGTCAGTATTCAACATGTTTTAAATTTTTTATTAAAACTTTTAATTCAGTTCTTACTTCTGTGAAGGGGGAATGTACAGTAGTATGTGAGTGTATTTTTAAAAAATGTATCTAAAGTTTAGAATACAAGTTTATTCAATGCCCCAAGAAGCAAAATCACATTGTATATGTGCTAGAAAGAACAGATCATATTATCAGTCATGGAAACTGCAAGATGCAAAGAGTTGTTTTCATCTCCAAAAGCACAAAGAAGTGACTGCAGTATTTTTAAGATCAGTTTTAACATCGAGTATCAAAGTGGGAAACCCAAGCAATAATGAGCTTAGTCTAACAAAATGGATGCTTATAAAGGCCAGCAAACCTACCTCTTCAAAACTAGTTGCTGTCCACAAAACAGGCTGAGGAATATAGCCAGGTTCTTACTCAGCGCTGCATCTCTATTTTTGAGGCTAACACTGCTGACATTTTCCTTTGTAATTTTGGCATGACTTTCACCTAACAAGGACTTCTTTCAGGGAAATAAAGTTTCTTCTTCTAAAAAGCTGAGTAAACTTACTGTTAAGAAATTGAGAATGTTAATCTCTAGCAGTTATATACTTCCTAATTAAAAATACCTTAAAAAGTCATTATATAATTAGTACTTGTATTGGAGGGGAGGGGAAACACGTATCTTGAATGGATCTGCCAGAGCTTCTTTCACCTGCTCTACTACATCATGACTGATGAAGAGCAACAAACATCACATGGTGCCAGACCTTGCAGAGCTTGCAAGTCTCAAGGGGCACTCAGAAAAATACATCAAGGTACGTGAATTTGGTATGTGTACAGTCACAACTGTGTATTTGATGTAGTCTGCTACTCCATTTTTCCACATGGGAACCGTGTTGGTGGAACTAAAATACAAGGATGAATTCTCACATAATTGATGGATAATGTCTAATTGCAGTGTAGAATGGTATCACTGATATCTTGGGCCTTACTTTCAGAGCAAACAAGATGTCTAGGTAAGGTAAGTCTGATAATTAAAATTTAAAATTGTGTTGAATAAAATTTGTGCTTGGTGGAGTACCCTTCATGAACAGATATGCAACAGTCTTTCTGTGTCTTTATGCAGGTACTGGCAGCTTGGTCCCATGCTAATATACTCTGAAAGCCAGCTATCCTTTTTTTCTCAAGGGGCCGAATTACTACAGTTATGTTTAAGCACAGTTCTCTAAAACTGTAATTAGTTTGGAAAGTGCCATTTCTTGTCAGACCTGATACTGCAGGGACTGGATACTTGCTCACCTGTTTTTTTAACCCCAAGTGTATAATTTTGTGTAATTTGATACACACCAGAGAAATTAGTAGGGAAAAGTAAACTTTTAATGGCTGACTTTTATTTTCCTTATAGTTGTGTGTCTATTGTCATTCTCAAAGGACACTGGTGACTTACCAGATTTTGATAAGGTATTGTACTTCATGCAATAATGTAATTGAATTATCTACACTGAGTAGATAATTCTCTGCTATCTTGACCCTCTGCAGTACGCAAGATTCAAACCTAACACAATGTCCTTTTAATGCACTACCTCAGTGTCAAGTGCCCAAACAGGTAATTTAATGCATATTAGACAACTGCATTAGTAGCAAAGTAGGGCATAAGGTGATACTGCAGCAAAATAAATCCTATCTAGCTGTTTGACAAAACATTGTGTAATAGAAAATAAAATGTGCGTTCTGGTGTGCAACTGAAGTCTTTCTTTTGAGAAACAAACCTGAATAAGATTTCAGGACAGCCTTCTTGAAATATCAGCTGCTCTTTTGTGTCAGTCAGGGCTACAGAGAACTGTGATACTGATACTGCAATTAAGGCCTGAGCCCAGGATTTATGCAGTCTGCTTTAAATTCTGGCTGGGGGCTGCATGTGTGCATGCATGGGCAAATGACTTCTTTGTGCTATGCTTCCTTGTTTATAAAATTGAAAGATTCATTTTCCAGTCTAAAAGGAGTTTTGGGAGTTTAAATCCATGAATTCTGGAGGCATGCAGGTTTCGTGGTGGATGTGGTCGTTGTGGTCATTCCAGAAGTTCCAAAGATACAAGAAAGCACCACCATGGACTAGAACAATCTAGATGGTCACATGACAATGATTTAATTAAGGACCAGTTTATACTAGTTAGGTACTTTACAGAAGTATTTCTTTCTTCTTCTCTTCTTTTAAAAATCTTTCATACAGAAAATACTTCCTTTTAGGAGTGTACCAGCTTAGAATCCAATAGCTATAGGTAAATGCAATAACTTCTTTTTTTTTTCCTTTCTCGCAAATTCTGTGAAAAAGTCTCTGTTCAACATTAAAAACACTCTCCTTGCTAGGAATTCAGGCTTTGAGAACAATATTCATTTAGTAAATAGTTGCACTAATTTCTCAATTTGGTGATGAAAGTGTGGTATAATTCACAGAAGTGAAAGAGAAAAAAACAAGACCAGTTTCCAGGAAGTTTAAAACAGCTCTGTTGCAACATTCCAGCCCTTTGTGGTACTCCAAAAGGGGAAAAAAGAATCACTATAGACTTGTAGAGGTGCTTTTAGTAACACAGTTGGGTGCCGCAATATAAGAAAGATGTTGTTAGAAAGAGGCCAAAGGAAGGCTACAAAGATGGTGAAAAGCCTAACCAAGCCTTTGAGCTATCAGAAACTCAGATTTGTTTTGCAGAGATTAAAGTTCTAACCAAGTACATTCCCTCTGATTATTCCCTCAGTTGTGGAATCTGGGAGGGTAGCTGGAGGAAGGAGCAGGGAAAGAACCACTACTTTATGTTGGCCAAACATGAAAACTTAGTGCCATGCTTGTGGAGCTGCTTTAAAAAGTGTTCATGTAGATTCCTTTGATGTGGTAAATGGCTTCTCTGATCACATCTGTGAAGATTTTTACAAGAACAAACTTCAAACCAGAACCTGTACTTATTTTTTTGTTACTTTGAAATACCTGTTCTGCAACTGGCATTATCTTCTTTTAATGTTCATTTAAAGTTATGAAAAAGCACATTGTCTATTTAATCTTCATAGGCATATTCACTAATTTTGGTTTCTATTTTCCAGTGCAGAGTAAACACTGGACTAAACTCTAGCAGTGGTAGTTTTACTGTTTATTATGTAAAAATGTAAATATGCAGGAGTTTTTATCAGAATGTTTTACAAACTTTTGACTAAATTAATAGTGTTAGTGGGGAACTGCCAAAAAGTTCTATCTTATCTAATACGCTGTTTCACAAAATATAAATCAGGTTATCACTAGTCACGAAACTTTATGTAGCAGTGTATTAAAGTTAACTCTCAAAATGTGACTGTTCCCATCATTTCATCCTGCATCAGGCTTCAGCTCTGTGTGTATTTATTGTTGTAGAAATTTGTGTTAATGTAATGCCTGACTCCTAATGAATAATTTGCAAAAGAGGTGGACTGACACTTTCTCAGCATATTGTGTTTGCATCCTAATGAACATTTTCTGCTTGGTCATGATCAATATAGGAATACATTTACATAATGTTAATCAAGTACTTGTTCTTAACATTTGGAAAAGGGCAGAACTTAAATTTAATTTTCACTGTGTGCATGTCTCTAACACAAATTTAACAACTAGTTTAAACTACAAGTTGCTATCATGGTGAAAACTGATGTTAACTATCTCTACTACAAACTCTATATTAAATGTTCTTTTAAGATGTTTTATAGATTGATATTTTATAGCTAATTCCTATTGCTAGCTCTCTAGACATAAATCTTATCTGAACTTACCCTAATCTTTCTCAGCCTTTTTAATTTAGAGGATCACTTTGCATTTTTAGCTGTTCATGGAGTTACAATTCTCTTCTGCTGGTTTGGTACCACTTTTTCTTTGGAACCAGAAGGTAGCAGGTGCTTATAAAGATCTTTAAAGATTTTTGACTTGCACCCTAAAGGAAGCAGTTTTATTTTTTGGTTTGGTTTGGTTTGGTTTTTTTTGTTTCCTTTCTTCAATGTTAAAATAGAAACCTAGTCAGCTTAAGGCTAAGAGAAACAGAGAAATATATATATAGTGGTAGAAATAGTTATTTCTAGACAAGGTGATGCCAGACCTCATTTGTTTGCTGCTTCTGAGCCTTGTAATGGTATTTTGTATAAAAAATTATGAAAGGAGGCATAAGAAAATAATTTGTGATGCTATTAATTAAAAAAGAAAATGTCAGTCACAGGCAACCTGTATTGGCTGTGTAATTTTGGTGGGGTTTTTTTATGGTGGCTTGTTTTTTTTCTGTTTTGGTTGGGTTTTTTTCTTTGTATTCCAAGAATGTCATGTATTTCATTGTTTTATTAATTGACAACCCAAAAGTTAGCATTCACCTTTCTGGAATCAGGAGGAGATTTTGAGGTAAGAGAAATGTGTGTTGGCTCCCATGGAATGTTTTAGCCAAAAGATGATATGGCATAGCACAGGGAAGTAGAATGGAAAAGTGAGAAAGATGAGACTATAGGAAAAAGAAATAAGACTTGAAAAAAACCCCAAAAGATCACTTTCCTGCTTCTGTGACAGTGTCTTTCATCCCTTAGCAGTAAGTGTGCCCATAATGGTACTGCTGGGCCGGCTTTGAAATTTCAGTGCCATTCCTGTAGACTTAGAATCAGGGCTCAGTTAATTCAGTCCTCTTAACTGTCTCCTGGTGTTCAATTGTCATAAAAATCATATGCAGACTGTATGAAGCAATCCTGTTCCTGAACTTGGTTTATACAGGTAGAAACCAGTTTTCTATGAGCTTCTCACTGAGATAAGCCACCCATTATTAGTGTTAAAACACAGACCATGAGACTGCACCCTTTATTCTGCAGTAACCTTGCACAGTTTATTTTCTTTTGGATACATAGCATGTCTGTGTGTACAGCTGTAGGACAACAGCAGGAAAAAAAAAGGAACTGATACCGGTAATAGCAAAGCAATGAAAACTTGCTTTCTCTTTATTATATTCGTCTATATATGGTGTTTTCATTCCTATGAATTTTTTGATCAAAGCCCATGAATTTACCGAGAAAATACCAATTTTTCTTTCAATTGCCTTTATGCAAAATAAATAGTGGTCTGACTTTTACCATCCCAACCTTTTCTTCTTAGTTGAAATGACTATGACATTTCCACAGCATCAGAGTTTAGACAAATGCCTTTCTCCCAGAATCTCTAGCATTGCTTTCCAGATGAAGCAAAAATCATAAGAGGATCAAACTGAGAATCATTCTTTGTCCTTGGGAGGTGAATTTTGCTGTATTGTGATACAGCCATGGAAAATGTGCATCAGTCCTCAGTTTCCTTCAGCTCTTTGCTGTGTCTTCATTGAAAACTGTGTCACTTGTTTGTGGTTTACCATACTGGCTTAAGTCACTGATGGAGAGAGGTTTGTGACAAGAGGCTAAGATGGGAGGTAGGGCTGAGGACGAGCAGACACATGGCCCATTCCTCATTCCTGTTAAGGCATGGTACTTCCCAGGCTCTGCTATGTCTACCTGAGCTCTTCTGTACAATAATTGAGAGGCCAAAAGAGTTGGCAAATATTGCACTGGTGTCTGCAATTTTAGGAGAGCTAAACAAAAGCAGGAGACATCTGTTATCACCTCTACTGTAAAAACTTTGATGAGAGCAGACACTCTGGTAGTAAAGCACAGGTTTAATGACCATAAAGATATCATATCATATCATATCATATCATATCATATCATATAGATAATTACTGGGTTTGATTTTACAGAGAGTTTGACTGGTGTACAAAGTTACATACTAGCAGAAGTTATATAATGAGAATATGATGGTGTGTTTTGTTTTGAGAAGGAACAGCAATGTTTTAATTGTCCAGATTCTTTCTGAAAGAACACAAATTAACTCTTCACTTTTGTGAACCTTTGCATTCATTGAGTGCTTGGAAGAGTATTGCAAGCTGATGTGTAATAGCTGCTTCCAAAATAGATATTGACAATGGGCTCTCCTTGTGAGAGACAGAAGAATGATTGAGTATTTTCACTTTGAAATCAGAATTCTAGTGTCTTTAACACATTCTTTCAAATATACATGAGCGTGTTTAATTTTTTTTTACTGGCAAAATTTTTTCCACTCGAAGTTCTGATTTTGGTGCCATTAGATATTCTGCTGGGTCTCTGCACTTCAAGGATGGAGAAATTGATCCTGTAGTAAAAGTTTCATTTGCATAAGTATCCTCTGTCTGTGTTGCATAATTATAGACCACCAGTACAAGCAGCAGAATATTACTTCTCTGGAACTTGAAAAAATCTTTTAATCTGTCATTTATGTATTTTTTGTCAGTCAAGGGTTAGTTTCATTGTACAGAGTAGCTGAATAGGGAAATGATGATTGAAGTAGAAGCTGTTTCAAGCACCTAGTCTGTATTTTAGTCATTTGCATGCTGCTTTATCAATGTTTTATTCTGTAAAAGAATTTTTCATTCTCTTTTTGTTTTTCTTTTTTTTCTGTAGCAAAATATAGGTATAAAAATGTGTATGACTAATTTGGATTGAGAGATAAATATCTAAAAATATAGCATGGAACAGAAAACAAACGTAACTGAAAAAACCCAAGTAATTTCACTTGCCACAGCATAGTGATTATCTAGACCTTGACATATATGAGAGAGCTTAAGAATAAACACTTTCAAGTAATTTCTGTTTGTCAAGTGTTCACAGCTTCTTCAGGGTGAAGGTGAGATTTTTTCAGGAAGCGTACGTGGATTACCAAAGGTAAATATCTTGTGAAACATTGTCGTGATTATAGAGAAAAGGGCTGGAGTTTGTAGCACTGTTTAATTCCGTACCACCCACGTCGTGGTGTGGGTGCGGTGTCAGAAGGAGGCAGCTGGAGGCGGACAGCCTGGGCTCGAGGGAGGGATGTGCAGGTATTGGTCAGCCTGGCGGACCAAGCCCCGCTCCGCAACTGGTGGTTCCTTTTCCATTTCCTCTGAGCTGCAGGTTTTGTGGTTTGGTGCTGAAAGACGGTGCCAGCGAGCCCAAGACATGGCTCCCAGAAAAAGAAAAGGGAGAGAACGGCACGGAGCCCAGCGGAGCCACATGGAGCTCAAGCTGCAGCTGCCAGAGCCACAGCCGGAACTTTGAATGTCCCAGTCCCACTCCCGCAAAGTCAGGCCCAGGAGCAGCGTCAGCTGATCTGTTTCAGAGCCCTGTCAGGTCCCAGCAGGGTCTACCTTGTCCCTGTTTTCATGCTGGTTTTGGGCTGGGGGAAGTTAAGCCTTTGTTTTCCCGTGTACCGTGGGCCTAGCACGGGGGTGGTCGCCATTTTGCCTTTGGGAAACCACACTAGGCGCTGGGTGAATCCCCTTTTGGGGGTAAAACACTCTTTTGTACATTTTTAGTAATATTGTTGTGGTTATTGTGATGTTCCAGTAAATTGTGATTCCATCTCATAATCTCTCCCAGTGTCTCCTCCGCTATCAGAAGGAGGCAGAAGGGGACAGGTTGAAGGGGTTTAATTTTCCTGCTGGGTTTTAAACCAGAATAAACATGAAGAAATTAAGTTTGAGGTAGCAATTTTGGCTAACAGATAGAATTTTTGAAATGCAAAGTAGAACAAAACTCTTAACTGAAATAAAAGCATAATTTTTGTTTATTTTCTATAGGTATGATTGACCTGGGGAACTGTCTTTCAACTGCTATTATCTTAATCTGGTGACTGCTTCTGCATCAATTGATAAATATGGATTTTTGTAGATCAGAATAATAGTGTTTCTATCCCTGGGTGTTTATGTTTAGCTTTATTCCTGTCGCTGTATTTTTAGTTGTTAATGGAAACTAGGCAACAGCAACTTGTATGTGGGCATCTTAATATTTTAGCATGTTTAAGACAGAGGAGTAGGAGCTTCAGAGGGTTTAGGAAGTACTGGGGAGATTTGACACTGGAAGCTGAACAGCTGCAGGCTTGGTGCTTAAAATGACACCAGTGAGAGGCAACAAGGTGTGTTTAAGTCACTGATTTGTGATCAAAGACAGTTTGAGAAGCTATGAACAGAACACGGGTACGGCCATCATAGCTGAAAACCCACAGCTGTGAACTTTATTATGAAGTACTTGGCATAATCATGTACTGATCACTTTTTGACGTTGGTGGCAGGGAGTTACTTTGGGCGGGTTTTTTTGTTTGGGATTTGTTTTTGGGTGTACTACAATTGAGTACTAGGTCTTTCTTCCCCTAAAAGAAGTAAGTGCTCTGTCTTCCCAGTGGCAGAGCTTTGAGAAGAAATGAGTTGGATGATGTATTCCTCCCTTTTAGTTTACAGGTCTGCAATCAAAAAACTTGTTTACTGTAATTTGTGTCTGCCAGCGCAAATACCAAGTGTATTGAAAGATCCTCTGGTTCCTCACTTGAATGTATTGCTGCATGCTAGTAAAGTTTCTCTGAATAGACCAGTGGCTCTGTATTCTTGGTTCCTATTTCAGTCTCTAATAAATGGGCAAAGAAATATCTTGATTAATTTTATAATAATAGGTATGTTCACTAGAGCAGAAATTTGTGCTTGGAGGGAGTTTAAGGGGAGCTGAAGTGATGTCCCCAGTGTTCTCAGCCTGTTCACAAGCCTTTTGTATGTCATGTTATATTACCTCTGAGCTGGAAGATACTAAAACAAAATCCATTAAGACAAGACCTAATGTTATCTCAACTGCCTTATGTATAAAAAGATAGATGAAAACTATCATTCTTCTGATAGAGAAAGCCAAATGTCCGTTCCCCCTCAAATTCCTGCGGCTTTATAAACAAATACTTACATTTATTCTTTGATAAAGCAGCCATAGAAAAAAGGCTGAGGCGGTAGATTGCATAAGCCTAATGGTTGGAAGATAGGATCCTCAGGCCACTCTCTGGCCTCAGTGTTCCCATTCAAGTCAATTAAAAGCTACCTAAAAAAACTTTAAAAGCTTTTGAAACTGCTTGATTTTTTTTGTTTGTTTGGAACTAGCACTACTTCTTTACCTCCAGTGCACCTGGTTAACCATCAAGAATGCCTGGTGTTCTTTCATTGTAGTATAGAAGGGTATATTTTTCTACTCTCTAAGATAGCTTCCCAACTTTTTTAGTGGGTTTTTTAATAGCTATTTTTATTTTAACTTCACCTGTTAGAACTATGGTTGTGTTTTAATGGTGATTTTCAGTAAACTCTCAGACTCCTTCTCTCCAGTTTGGGTTAACAGGCAAGTTCTTATTCAGCTCCATAATGTAAAATAAAAGGAGAACATTGTTAATTATGAATGACTAGGCTTATTAGCTGTGTCCGGACATATATTGCAGAATTCTGATGCCCTTCCCAAGGGTAAGTTTGAGATAGCTGTGAGCTGCCAGGTTTACTTTGTGTAGACAATTCCCAGCTCTCACCAAAATAACATAGACTTTTTTAACTTTTATGCAACGGTGTGTATAAATAAATTCTGGATTCAGTGTTGAGCTCTTTAGTGGAGCGTGGAATAACACAACATACTCTAATTTATAGCCAAATTCTGCCTTATCTTTTCTTTCCAATTCTTTTCCTTCCTCCCCTTGTTTAATGAACTTTGACCTCCTAACTTCACCACATGAATTGGGGAATTAAGTATGTTGTCTTGGTTGTGCCTGAAGTCCTAACTGTTGTTAGCCTGGAGTAATTAATAGTAAGGCCCTCCAGTATTTAAATCCTTTTGGAGGTCATCAGTGATTTTGAAGGTTGGTTTGTCTTTAAGACCATTGAAACAGAAGAAAGTCTGTATGTTCCTTTGCTTGTATTGTGTTTGTGCAGAAAGAGAAATGAAATTAAAGAAGCTGAATGTATAGAAGAATAACATTACAAGCTTTCATTGGTGAGTCCAGGAAGAAAATAGCAAATTCAGTCTATGCACAGACTAAACATTTACACTATTGACTTACATGCAAAAGGAAACATTCACACGGTACTTAATGTGTTCAGAAGTTTTGATGAAATAATATTTTGGAGGTTTGTTAGTTTTCAGGTAGCTGAAGTTATCAATTTATCAGTTGTGAAATACAGCTCCCATGACCCAGATGATATCTGTACCTTACCTCCCATACTCCCCATTCCTCTTGGATGGCATGTTCAGCAACTGATGATCTCTGTCTTGTGTTTTAATAGCATTAATATTTACTTTTCTTTTTAAGTCCCAGCAGTGAAGCAGAAGGTTCTGATTATGTGTAATCCAAGATAATACTGTATTTCAAAATAGTTGTATTGATTGGAACAGCTGAGATTACTTTGCCCTTAAACAAAGGGAGCAGTTTATTTTCATATTAATTTGATGTTTTATACCTTAATCTTTGCAATTTGAGTATCTTTCATGTCTGAATGATACAAACAATGTGTTTGCTATTCTAGCCAAGACAGTTCATTACAGGTTATAATGGGAAGGTTTAATACATTTTTGACCTGTGATACAATAATCGGTTCTGACAAACCTGTGAAGCTCTGTAGCGCTTCAATGGCTCCTATTGATTTTCAGCCAAAAGTAAGAATGCAAACCTGAGAAGTCTTAATTTTTAACTGTAACTGAAATGTATGTGTGTTCTTTCGTGGGTAGTTTATTGGGTTTTGATGCTATATTGTGTGCCTAAGGATAAAAACATAGGAATAAATAAGATTATCTGATACGTAAGGGACATGAAAAGATATGGATTAAAAATAGGTTGCTGTCTCATAGGCATTACATGGATGCCTCTGTTTTTTTCAGTGGTTTGATGCTGGGTAATGGAAAATGTTAAGCATATTTCCTTCTTTTCTTTTTATATAAGTTTCTGTCAGGAAATCTGTAGCTAAATATCAGTTTATGATTTCCATCTGTTCATGTATAATAGTGTCTTATAATGCAGTCCAGATTGCTGCCCAATGGAAATGTCCTATAGCAGGAGATAGGCTTTCAAGTGATTGTTGTACATACTAATTATCTTCTTACAGGAGTACTTCATTTAATATTGAAGACACGGAACTCATTTTAAAGACAGCTTCCGTGATGCAAAAATTCCCACTAATTAGCAAAGATAGTGCCTCATCTTTCTGGTGACACTATTTTTTAAAGGAAAGGTTTGCACAGTTGTACTACTATGGTAAAATAAGAAAACAAAATGCATCCTTAGATTCAGGTAGGCAACAGAAACAAGAAAATTGCTGAAATGTTTCTTAGTCTCAAACTTTTGTGATCTCTGCGGTGTGTTTCTCAGCTAGTGAGGACTAGATTAAAGAGCATTTATTGTAATAGATATAATTTTAATTCTGAGAACTCAGGCGACTCCCTCAAGTATTTAGACTAATTGATAAAACTGTTAAAACACTAGCTTTTGAAAGATGTGTGTCAGCATATGTTTTACAGTGAAGATTTCCACCCTTCCCAGCTGGGAAGAAGGATTTGGTAATGGGAACCAGGTGTTTCTGTATGGTGAGAAAACAAGACAGCAAATAAAAAAACCTTACTTGTGTTATTCATGCTTTTCATCATATCAGTCTTGATTTTTGCACAACTGATTGTAAATCATTGCAGGCGAGTTGGACTGGATGGCCTTTAAAGGCCCCTTCCAACCCAAGCTATTCTGTGATAAATGGTAAATTATTGTTGCTTTTCTGTATAAACTTCGCAATCAAGTTGCCTTTAAATACCTATACTGCCTGAGAGTTTCCTGCTTTCACATGTAATGATAATCTGAATAATAAAATGAACATGACAAATAATTTTAATATTTATCAGTTTAGGACTAATTTAAGGATAACTGTGTTGTGTGTTAAATGAGCCAGGATGCTGTCTGTGACTTCCAAATTGGGCTGAAAGTGCCTCTGAGAGACAGAACTGTGCACAGCCTAGTGAGGTTTGGCTTTGTAATAGCCTAAATAATTATTATCAAGAGCTCTCACTTCCTGAAAAAAATGTGTTTCATATCTATGGTGAATTTCCTTTCACCAAGACAGTTTGTTGCAGTTGTTTTAGTGGCATGGATGTGAATTTCTGTGGGTTTTTGCAGCTCGGTTGTTATCAATTCAGGAATGTTCTCAATAGGTAAGATGATTTCTTATGGTTTGTTTCCTGTGGCTGTGTGTTTTGCACAGGGTGACCCTTCACAGAGGAGCTGGGAGTACTCCATCTCAAGTTCAGAAGTTGGAACTAGTCACGTTTGTAGTCGTGAGGGAGTGTGTCTCTATCATTTTGGAAAATGAAAGCCATTGGATTCAACTGCTTTTTTGATGAATATACTGGATGAGTTCGTATCTGGGCTGAAAGCAGGGATTGTTCTCAAATGCTTATATCCACAACAGATGTGCAGAGACAGCCAGTCTGACTCCCACAGCTCAGTTGGGCCAGACAGCGCCATTAAACTTGTGTCAATTACCCCACTGCAGTCACAGCACAGCGCTCGGCAGCTTCCCTCGGATGTCAGGAGACGTCTGGCGTGTTCTGATGCACAGTCATCTTTTCCTCCTCAGAGAGAAGCAGCGTGAAACTCCTTTGCTTCTAAGGTGTTGAGAGCCATGATTTAAAAACAAAACCAAAACTTCACAATACCTAAACCAACTCTTTTTCCCCCTCTGAGCAGCTGGAAGACGCAAAAGCAGAGCAGAGCTGTGGCAGCTAAGTGCTTTTTTGTTCAACAGGAAATGTATTTTGAAATAAACCTTACTCTGTACAATAGTAATTACAGTTTTTATAAGTCAGTATATTACAGAACTTGTACCTCAGCTGAAGAACAGGTTAAAATAGTTCGTAGGGCATACAAAATTACTGCAGTTCCAGATACTGTTTAAGTGCCACGTGTAAAGTCAAGTGAAATTTCTACTACCTGTTGTATTTGCAGTCTTGTGACATTGAACTACAGAGAGGGGCCTTTTCCATAGCCTCTGGAAGAAATGGTTACTACTTTAACCAAATTACCATTGGGATAATTTGTCCACATTTGGGAACACAGAGGGGAGGTCACCTGGACAGAAGAAGCTCTTTTAAATTTGACATAGTTTTGCTGTAAAAATAGCTATACATATGTACTGCAGTACAGCCCTGTATCTTGCTTGAGAGTTCCCTTATCTTCTCAGTTGGCCATAGGCTAGTAATGTACAGAGATGTGAAGTCCTGATCTACAACTATTTCGATACAGAAATTCCTTTTGATGAAAAGTGACCCATTTCCTCATTGATTGTGTGATGTATGAAACATAGTGAGAATTTTTATCCTGAATCAATTTTAATCCTGCATATTGATGTCAGCCCAGGATATCCTTGCCTTCCTGAGAAGAAGATAAGTTGGTATGAACTAGGTGTCAGAAGAGGTGTGAAAATATTTTGAGGTGGCTGTTCGGAAACTAAGAGAAGTTCCTTTAATCTAGGAATGTAAAAGTAATTAAGACTTCAGAAATTATTTTAATGTGAGCAAGGGAGGTTGGTGTTTACAACTTATGTACAGCCATAGTGTTTCTGCCTTTTTATGGATAAACTGTGAATTGGATATAGAACAGTAACTGAGGAGTTGAAGGATGAGAGTATGCACATTTTCAGTGTTTACTCATCATGGAGCTTCCTTTGCACCACATAATACTATAAAGGACTACCGCCTCTTGACTTTTTCCTCTGTCTTTTCTGCCCAAAATTGCGTATGAATTGTTCCTACCATAATATGGCATCTTCTGAGCACTGTTGTCATGTGGGTAGTTCCCTCTTTAACCGCTGCAACTAAATTTGCTGAGTATCGTGAGTCAAAGTTCAATTTGTTTTATTTCCATGTATTTATTTTTTAACTTTGTTATTTTATTCCTTATGTAACAATGTTGTCAGAGAGTCTGTATCATGACAAAGAAGTCCTTTTCATGTTTCCCTCTGCTCACTCAGTCTGAAGAGCAACTTCAGTATTTAATATGTATCTGAAAGGTGGTGTGTCATCAGAATTCACCAGTGGTATTTTTTGCTTTGAAGTATCCCAAATAAATAATAAATTTCTTATAAAAAAACTGTATCAATCAGTATATCCTCCCACAGAAGTTTATAGTAGTGTTGTTGTAGCCCCTCCCCCTAGTAATGCTTGAATTAACATATCTTTCTGATTTAAAATTCTGAAATAGTAACTTCCTATATTTCATATAGCAGAAGGGAAGACTTGTGTGGTTTTTTGTACATGCTTTATTTGAATTACCAACAAATATTAATATATATATATCCTTACATGGTTGCAGCTTGTTAACATAAAAATGAACTTTCGAACCTTACTGTTCATATACACAAAAATAGTAATTGAGACTAATGGAATTTGAGGATGGAAACTTAATGCAACAGCAAGGGAAATTTAAATTGTGTATACCATCAATAGTCACTGGAGGCTTAAACCAAAAGCAGCTCAGGAGAATTTAGGTTCATGAATGGAGATGTGAAGAACAGAGAGTAAATGTTTTAGATGAATTCAGTAGTTTTAATACTGGCATGGAAAGGAAGTGTTACGGCTGTACAGCGTCTGTGGGGAGAGCTGAGTTCAGACCAACACCTGCACCTCTGGTAAGGCACAGATTTCTCAGTATCACAGTTTCTTTGCGAACTCGGGCTGTGAAGTTTCCACACATCTTTTCTTCAAAATAGAGTTTTAGCATTGCTGTTCATAGCCATACTGACTGTAATATTTCTTTAAAATCAAGTTAAAATATCATCAGTGCCTTGGTAGTGACAGTTCAAAACACTTCTGCTCTCAATGGCAGCAGAAGGATTATTGCCTTATAGAGCTCTGCAGGTTTCAGCCTTATTAGAAATGGGTTAATGCTAGATTTTACCCTATTGACTATTGTTGGAAGCAGATTACTCTGCTTGTATAAAATAAAATCTGACAATTGAAAGTCTTCATGTCTGCAAAAGATAATCTGACCAAATATGTGGGTGTTCCTAGTGTTTGGTTTGGGGTGGTTTGGTTTTTTTCAAGACCAGTCAACTCTTTGCATACTGTGTAATTCTGACTGCTAACAAAACAGTATATAAAGCTAAATTAACTTTCTTGTCATAAAATGAGTGAGTATTTTAATGAATTTGAAATACCAGAAGAGAATCTTGATTCCTCTTTTTCTCTGGACTTACTGCAGGGAATATGTAGGAATTCTTTTTGACTTTTATTTCAGTGGCATTGCCTTAACCAGCATAACATTCTGCAGTTCTGACTTTTAGTAAGTTCAGTGATAATATGTCTTCTGATAATGAATAATTGTGCTGTATTGTGGTCAGGAAGCATTTGTAGAGATTGATGAATACAGCTCTGTCGTATCCCTTACTGCTGTGGGACCAGAGTACTGAGCAAGGGGCTGGAATTGTTTTTAACTTTTTGTAATAGCTACTTGAGATGCATTTGGAGGAATTATTTGCCCTTTTGTTCTGGACAAATTTTCATCAAGTAGTCCTTCTTGTTCAAAAAGAAATTTGGGAGAAGACCAGAATATTTCTCATGAATGTAGAAAAAGAATTCTTTTTAATTAAAAAGCTTAATCCAATCTAATTCAGGATTAACACCAAGAGGCTTTCAGTAAGCCAGCTGGCTCTCCTACCAGAGGGAAGTTTTTTGTACAAAACCACCTTACTGTATACATCACTAGCCCTGGACTGTTTCTGTTTTTACCAAGCACAAGGAGCTCCACATCACACTGACATGAAATTAGGTCAAGCTCATGCTTGTTTAATTTTGATTTTGCTAATCGATGTCTGCTGCAAAGAGATTTATAGTAGTGATGTTGATATGCAAGTATTTGAAGCATGATTGCCACTGTTTCTTAGCATGGAGAAGACGATTGTGGAAGGTTTGCATTAGCTGCTAGTTGTGTCACAAATGTTCTATAATGCATGGTTTCAAACTCACATTGAGGATTTCATCTGAGCTTGTCTCCTGAAAGTCCAGCTGAACTTCCAGGGCAGGGCCAGGGAGGGTTCGTGTTGTGAGGACTTCTTTGTAATGTTCCCTCTATGGACTCCTTGAGTCCACTGCACC
This sequence comes from Gymnorhina tibicen, assembly GCA_013399875.1. Lineage (NCBI taxonomy): Eukaryota > Metazoa > Chordata > Aves > Passeriformes > Artamidae > Gymnorhina > Gymnorhina tibicen. The sequence goes on along the minus strand of VXAZ01005363.1, from coordinate 40,534 downwards.
GCTGCTCCTTTGAACCCTCTGAAAGTCAAAGGGGAAGGGCTCCCCTTAAAGTAGGTGATTATTTTATTCCAAAGGGAACCAGGTTGATACTGCCTGTATTTTTATTCCTAGTTCTGCCTGAGAATAGCTTGGACTTAGGTGTGAAGAGGGGAAGGATACAGCAAGAAGAGTTTTCCAGAGATAATTACTAAGGTTTAATTTAGTGTTTGTTGTAATTGTAGCATTTAATTAAAAATAGGGGGGGTTTTGTACTTTCATGTACTTAAAATGGCTTTGATGTTCCTGAAATATAATTTTTAAGTGGTCTATATGTTGTTAGAGCTTATCTTTATTTATGCTTATCTTTCTGATCTCCATTGCAGATGAGGTCTTTAGGCTGCAAATCTTAGATTGGAAAAAAAGATAAAGCAGTATTTTTTTATCTATGTTGATATTTTAGCTACATGAAGTAGCAAATATCACAATTAGCATTTCCGATTTTTGAGGGGGAAATAAAACTTACTTCTGATTTATGTATAAAGCAACCAGGGTATAAAATTAAATTGAAGTTCTTAAATGAAGCTAAGACCAGGATAAATGGTTTCCATAAAGAAAACAAAAAATATAATCAAGAGCTTATCTAATCAGTATTTTTAAAATGTAATTAAAATTAATTCTGTAATGACTTAACAACTGTGGGGCATACGCAGGCTCATTTCTGTTTTTTTAAAACTTCTTTCAAAACTTCTGTTTTACACAAACTCCTATAAAAACATTAAGGATAGAAATCATGTTTATCACTGTAAATGCTTAATCTATACATAGCCAGTGTCAATTAAGCAAACATCACGCTCTATCTGTTGGTGCTACACAGAGTTCTCATAAGGTTATTCTTGGTACTCTAACTTCCTAAGATTTCTACTAAAATATTTAGCTCTCCTACCTTAACCACGTCAGCTGCCGTTCTGATCAGAAGGCAATGCTGTTTGCTGTCTTCCTTTTTTTTGACTGTTAGACCAGATGGCAATAGCTTGTTTTCCAGATTAGGTTAGTTTAGCCAAGAAGTGTGAAGACAAGCAGGGGTAGAAGTGCAATATGTTGCGAATAACAGTGTATCTTAGCAATTAGTTTTATTAAACCTGATGGCGACTTACTAGAATACAGCATTGTGCTTACATATAGGTCTTTCAATGATTTTAACGCATAGTTTAGTGATTCTTTTTGCTTTTCTGCTATTCAATGCCCTTTTAAAAAAGTGAATTATTATATGGCTGCAGAAACCTATATGATAAAATATATAATAATATAAAGCTTATATAATAATATAAATAACAAATATGTATAAATAAGCACCAGTCTCCAGGCTGCCTTACTAAATAGAGTCAGACACTCTGTATTGATCTTGCTTTTTTTCACTATTTGAATTGGATATTTCTTGAAGGAGTGACATGCACATTTGTATAGTGGACTGCTTGTGACAACTGTATGTGTGTAGAAAACAGTTCCATTAACTTTTCTTGCTAACACTGGAGACCTGCATTAAGATATGAAGGCACTATAAATAAGAGCAAACCCTGCTGTTATATACTCAGCTGAGGTTTATTATTTAGAGAACAAATCCCTGGTTTGCATCTATTTTTCTTTGCTTTTATCTTAGTCACAATGCTTCGTAACAGTTCACTGACAGTTTTGGGGTTCTGAAAAGCCACAAACCTTTTCTTTGTGTAATTAAATCCTTCTCTTTGCAGCTATCTGTTTACTTGTCCTAACAAAACAAGAAATTGCAAGTGACTGGGAGAAAACAAAGATGAATGGTGACTGTTGAGTTTGCTCTCATGCTAATTCATCAACTTGAAGTCAACATTTGGGTCAAGCAAAACAGATAAGTCTGAAGTTGGAAAGTTTATGGAGCTGCTTGACATATGCTTATTTTTAAATATACTACTACATCATGGTGCCTAAAGATGTTGCTTCTGTATCTTTTTACCTAACTTTATAGTTAGTATTATGTGCAGTATTCGGGAGTCATAGCAGTGATGCTGTGGTTAGAGCTGAAGATGTGTTTTAAGTAAGCACCTTCTGTTTTAAAGCATTTACAAATTTCTGAAAATTTCATATTTGGTGGAATTAAGCCTTCTATTTTTTTCTGTTTTATTGGATGCTGTTTTACCAAAATATCTGCTATAAGCCATATTGTTTCTGGGAATAGCCATGCTTGTTGGGGTACCCAAACTTTGATCTATATATGCAATTCATCTGATATGTAGCTTCCCAAGGGGTTTTTGTCTCGTTTTGCCCTTCCTGGGACAACTTGAGATGTAGGCCCTTACCTGTCCTGTGTATTATGTGACTATGAGACAGGTTGACTTAATAGTACGTGCATGATATGCCTGGTCTTAAATCCAAAAAGGGCCACAGCATGGTCTTTTTTGTGCAGTGGAATGCTGGAAGAAAAATACATAAGACTGTATGTTAACTGTAGTTTTAAGAAAAAAAAGACAAAGAAAGCAAATACTTGGTCAAATCCTAATCTCTCTTCCTTACAAAATTTGCAGAAAAATGAGAAATGCGGGCTCTGATGTTCAAACCAGGTTGGATGTACAGACATTTAGGATACTGATTTCACTATTGGGTAAACCTTTTTTCTTTAGTTTAAAATCAAAGCCTTAACAGTATTATTCACTAATCAATATGCTTCTACTTACATGTTCAAAATAAAGCCCTGGCAAAAATGCTATCTTGAAATAAAGTGATGGATATCAAATGCTAATGGAACTGTAGCAGGCTTTTCAGAGTTGCTACTTCTAATTTTCAGGCAGCTGCTGCATTAGATTTCACTTAATGATCTCAGTGCCTCCTTGGAGGTCTGTGTTGGGATTTTTGAGGGGGGTTATTTTTTCTTTTAACTAGTTCCAATGAGCATTTGTTAGAGTTTAAAGTTTGGAGTTTGAAAACAATTCTCTTCTGTCTGGACAGTTCTGAAGTGCAGAACAGTCTTTTCCTTCTGTTCTGAAAGTGCATTAATCACTACGAAAGAAAATGTTTTGGCAATATTAGTGACTTCTACTTGGTCACTAACCTGCTGGGGTTTATTACAAAATATCTTTTATACCTTTTTCTTCTCATGCATTGCTGGAAAAGAAACAAGCTGGAATAAAATTTCTAAAATTAGTCAATAGAATTTCTTGCCGCTAAGGCAACTGACTTCTTAGAAGGGGAAGAAAACATGGGGTTTTGACCTGACTGAAAAAACTTAAAATTACTTTTCTGGTATTATTTTAAGCTTTGTACTCTCTTTCCATCCTGGTTTGTGCTTTGCCTGTTATCTTTGCTTGCTATAGGTCAGAACTGGGTTCAGAGCACATACGTTCTAAGGCTGTCCTGAATTTGAAGACCTTTTAAAGATAAATGTTAAATTAAAGGTATTAGCAGGTATTTCATAGGCTGATTAAAGACAGCTGGACTTGCAAATGAGACCAACAGTCTTTTTTGTCTAAAATGCAAATAATGAAAATACCTTAAGGGTTAAGACATTTGTAATTAGGAAAGTTGCTCTGAACTACACAAATAAATACCTAAGAAAAGAAGAAAGCAAAAGGTCAAAGTTACTCTTTTAACCAGAATAAGGTATGGCTACTGCATAAGGTATTAGCAGTGCTTTCCAGAAGTGTCATTCCCTGAATGGTATCATTGTTAACCAAAATTTCTGAAGTTGTGAAGTGATTGGTAGTCGTGTGTGTGAGTGGCTGGAAATGCAATAGGACCATGTACCCTCTGTCTAAGGGTAGTGGTCTGCTTCTTGGGTACTAGTGTTCTTGATGTGTGACTGAAAAAAATTAACTGAAATTGCAGTTTTGTTTCTCAGAAATCTCTTTTATTATTTTTGCCCACAAATATGTGTTGGTCTTTAATTCTTGAAGTTTCTAGAGAACCCACAGAGGTTCTGCTCTTAGTAAGACTTAAAACTAGAGCAGAGTTGTTATTTTTAAAGATCTTTGAAAAAGTTGGTATGTTAATACTGATACCTTGCACAAATTTAACTTTTAGTCACTTTTTATTAATTCAATCAATATTTTTCCTTCAGATTTAATTGGGTATAGTGACACAAATCCTCCGTGGCCATAACTTGTCATAGCACCATTGATCTTTCTCTTCTTCTCTCCATCCCTGAAGTATTGATACCTACGTACAGCTACCCTCTGGTTTGTAAGTCACGTGCTGCTAAACAGCTCCCAGAGGAGGTCACATTTCAGTGACGGATGAAGGCTGTGTGCATATGGTAGGTGTTGAAAATGATTCAGAACATTAACTTTGCTACAGAATTATGATTTGGTTTTAAGCTGCTGTTCGGTTTTCATTCTTCATCAGAGGAGAATGGAGTCCATAGTGAGTAGGTTTCCAGTCCTGCTTGAGTTCGGTATTTAGGCCAATCATGTGTTTAATGCAGCTTTTGGGTAGGGAAACAGCTTGAGAGCTGCTCAGTGCCTCAGGCTACCAGCTGCTTGCCTAATTGGCCTGGGAGCACAGTAGCAAGAAAGCTGAGGCACCAAGTCAGCTGGCTTCAGTGTTGTTCCCAACTGGAAGAAACCTGCTTATTGGTTTAACATGGCATCCAGTAGTGTACATATACAGCAACTGTTTGCTCAGGGATGGGGCTAGCAACACTAGCTGTCCAGTTCCTTCACATCAGTTCAGTGTGACTGAAGTTTGAGACTTCTTCTTCTGTTGGGCAACACTTGAAGGCTGCTGAACTAAAATTTATTTTAAGACTGAGTCTTTCCTCATCTGAGTGGGAGCTTCCACAACAAAGCGTGGCAGGCACATAAGACACGTTGAAGAGAGAGCCTAAATAATATCATAAGATATTATCATTTCCTTCATTACAGAAGGAAAATAGATGTAGAGGACAAAGAACATACTTTGGGAAAGTAGAGCAGTATGCTCTGAATTATTCTTCCACTTACTCAGTGAACTTGATTTTGACAGCCAGCAAGGTTCAAAATGTGTCTTTCATCAAGAATGGTAAGTGCTAAGTTGTAGGGTAAAGAAGAATTTCTGAGTTTGATAGATTTCTTTGTTCAGAAATCCCAGGAGGTTCTTAGGCTTCTGTGAAAAATGTGAGGAATTTGAAATGTTTGGTTTTTTAATCTTTAAGTTGTTAAAATCCATGACACACTATTTTCTTTGGGAAGATTTTGTATGCAGTTATGCAGTTAACGCTTGGATTTGAAGTAAATGTTAATAAGCTTGTTTTACCTAAGACATTCATCTGTTTGAATGTGCAAGGGATGTAGACTAATAACTGCTTATGATCACAGTCATTTGTTTCTATAATTATTTAAATATTGTTTATTGGGGTGATTTGTTTCTGTAATTATGTAAATATGGTTCAGCTGGGTTTTCAGATATTTTCAGAAGTATGTGTGGGTCCACTGCATTTTCACAGGTGATTTTATTAGTTGAGATCCTTGGCCTGTCCATTTCTCTCCAAGTGTTTCTTGTTAGTAACTTTTCAGCTTGTTGAGAAACTGCTTTGATTTGAAAGGACAGCGACCTTGAAGTGATGGTGTAGGGATGAAGTGTTGCTATTAGTGCTTCTGCTGAAGGAGGAGACAACTTGCCCATTATATGTTATTTTCTGGTAGTATCTGACTGGCAAACCAATTTGTTGCTAACCATGACATTTTGTGGTTTATTGCTACAAGAGGATGGCTCAAGAAATGTAAGTCATGTCAAGGTGCTGAGTTACAGTAATAGGATGAAGGAGGTTTTAGAAGAACATGTAGACAAATAAGTGAGAAAACAAACTTGTTCTACTGTTTGCAAAGCAGCTACTTCAGCCAGCTCAGGACTTTCTGCAAGTAATTCATCTGCTGGTAAATAACTAGTGCAGCAACTGTTACTACACTGATCATATTGGTACTGCCTATGTGCAAACTGTCCTTGCAGTTGATGAAAGTTTGCTTGCAGGACAACTGCAGATGACACTATAGAGCGTATCCCAGTTGTAATAGCAATTGTATTGTGTATTATGGTGAAATTAAACAAGCAATAATAAAAAAGCATGAGAATATCTTATGCCTTAAAATTATCCTGTATTACAATTTTATGAAAACCTGTCTTATATTCAAAGGTATCACTTAAATGCTGCATATCTTTTTAAATGGGTGAAGTTATGTAATGTGAAATTTACAGTGTATGGCGTTAACCCTGTTTAAGCATTTGGCTCTTAATAATTTTGCATAGGTGTTTTTCCTACAACATGAAGTTTAAATAGAATGCAGTGAAAGTAGTGAGACTGTAGGACATTTTGTCCACTGGATCTCTGAAAGGAAAGAAATCACCTATCCTGATTTTTTTTTAAATTGTTTTCAGTGAAACCTTATGTAGATATGTTCTTGTAATCAAAGTTAAATTTGCAGGGCTGTCATCTAAGGGGATTTTTGGTAAACACAATATACTTAGTAAATACTTAAGGTCTTCTTCCTCCCCATGTTCTACATGTAAAATGTCATTAAAGCATACATTGCATTTTCTACCATACTTCTAAAAACATATAAGCATCGTTCATTTTTCAGCCATTACAGGGCTTCTACTTCCAAGCTTATTTAAATTTTATAGAAGAGCAAATGAAGTAGTTAATCAAATGCCCATTAACTCAAATTATCTAACTTCTGATTACATAGATATCCCAGAGATATACTGTTCTTAGTTGCATGTTACCATTACTGGACCTCTTCTGCTCTCCAAATTATAAATTAACTAACTAACCTTATCCATAAATAAAATCGATATGCATCATTTTAAAAGTTAAACTGACTTTTCAGTAAGTATCAGAAGAGCTTCCTGACTTCAGAGGAAAAACTGCAAACTATTTGTGACTGGGAAAAAATGTGCACTTTTACAAAACTTGCCATTTTTGTTATTGTGTTAATCATAGACTAGACTGAAATAGGCCATTAGGATGTCTGACCAGGTTAGACACTTCGAGGTGCTTCTCTGCTTCTCATTTCAACTTCTCTTGCACTTTAGCAGTTTATATCCTTCATTTTAGCCTTTGTTTTTTAACTACTGCGGTTATTTCTAAAAGGTGATTTCAGTGCTTCATCTTAAAGATCAGTTTTTGTTTTAGTTTGAAGTTTAAAGCCTCCTTATATTTTTCATACTAGGACTGTCTGTATCCTTCAGGCTTGTGAAGGTTCTGCTCCTTACATGAGTTCCTGCTTTCCCCCTCGCCATGGGAAGCTGAAGGTGGTTGGATGCAATAGCCTTTCTGCTAATTGCATCCAATCATGCAGCTTTTATATCTTATGCATGGTCTTTAAAGTGCACTTATCACACTAATTCTTGAATCATTGAGGTTTAAAATACCTCGTTAGAGGAATACTTCTCATCAATCCTCTTGCAAATCATGTCTGTTTCTCAAATGTTTCCCTCTTCCGTGTGAAAGAGGAAGCTTCCCTCTGTGCCAGCCAGCCTCATCAGCCCTGGGGTTCTGTGTAGCTATGATTCAAATCTAGCTTAGATCTACTACTCTGGTGTAGAAAATACCAATTAAATTTGTTTCATTTCAGTCTCTCTAGGTGGTATTCAATATCCATGTAGCCTTGGGCAGCCACATGGTTAACTATGTTCCCTACCAAATGCTTCCTCTAATCTGTTACTGGCAGGAAGGGGAGAGTTGCCAGCCCCATTTTGTTGTAGCCGTCTTCAGAGAGATGAAACCTGAGTCTGTTGCCTCATCTCTTCCCAAAATAGGACGTTTGCCAGCAGTGATGGGAGAGGTAGCAAATGAGAAAGGAAGGAGCAAAAACTGTGACTGATGTAGTGGGGAGCAACAGATGTCATGTGGAAAATTGAGATATACTCAATAAGCATTTTCTACAAACATTTTCATACTGATGTAACTTAGTTATGGGGTGTGAGATACAAGCATATGAGAGAGTGAGTGAGTTTAAGCTTTGAAGCATTTCAGACAGATGGAAGTTTGTGGTTTAAGACAATTTATGTGGAATTACATGGTAGGCTATTCACAGCTTAATGATTCTGCTTTAAAAGTGATTTTATGTTATAATTAAAGAGATTTGGTGAAAGAGAATAGAAGGAGCTGGGTTAAAAAAGCAAGGAAAGTAAAGGCCAAGAGCTGCTGCTGCTGTTAAAAGCATGTCATCCATAAAGAGCTATACCCTGTAAAAGAACATAATGCAGAGAATTACAGGTTACTCTTGTGGTATCACCTTCAGCTTACACTGTTGACAAATGCAGATTTCTTTGAATATTTTATTAAAGGCAGTATCGCCATAAATGAATGAGAAAAAGTGCTTTGACATCTGTATTACAAATTGTATTAAAGTGCATACTTATCTGGAACAGAAAAAAACCGTCTCTCAATCGGCACAGGGTATTTGATACTCAGCAGCATAAAAAAAGAAAAAGCTGTAATACTGTGAGTTTTATTTTTCAAATAAGCTTTTAGCACTTGAAGCAATGTTCAATTACTCAGAGTATTGCCCTTTGTATAAAAGGAAAGATGGTTTATTTGCAAAGTACTCTGCCAGAATGTGTTGTTCATAGCTTGCCTTTCCATGTTTGTTTCTTTTTGATGTATTTGATGTATTTTAGTACTCAGAGATCACTCACCTTAATGTTACCTGTTTTGTAAGCACCTCTTGATTCTATTCTTGTCAAACTTCAAATTAATAAAACTAACTGAATTTTTGCAACCTCATTTATTGTAATGCTTTACTCTTGGCGCTTGTATCAGTTGCAATAAAAAAACAATGGTTTCGTCTGAAGGACAGTGCCTCTGCACAGTCAGTTGACTGTGATCTCTGGTGTTGGTATTTCTGTTTTCAGAAGACTCATATTCTTCAAATTGTTTGATTTATTTCTTCCATTATAACTTTTAACTAGGTGTATTGTAGAAATTATTTGGGATATTTCAGGGATGACACCATTTTTATAGTGCATTATAGACATTTTTCTTTAGAGATGATGACTCTAAAGACAGTGACATCAGTGTGAGTCATAGAGTATGGTCTGTGTTCCCTAAGCATATTGTTTTCTAGGCTTTGTGTTCTGTGTTGGACTGTCTTCTGTTCATTTTTATAGATCAAGTTTTGTTCAGATATGTCAGAAGTACCTAGGACAGCAAGTGTTTCCTTTATTGCGGAGGAGTTACTGCTTTTCACCAGATTGTGTTCTAAGGTTTGAACTTCAGAATTGGTGATATTTACATTGAAATTTTATATTTCTCATCCTTAACAGAAAGGGCTATTGCAAGACATGAAGTCAGAGAAATAGAGCAACGTCATACAGTAGATGGTCCCCGACAAGATGTGACACTGGATGAAGAAGATGATGTGGTGATTATTTACAACAGAGTGCCCAAGACTGCCAGCACATCCTTCACAAATATCGCCTATGATCTCTGTGCAAAGAACAAATACCATGTTCTACATATCAATACAACCAAAAATAATCCTGTTATGTCTCTGCAAGATCAGGTAAGCTGCTGAATTTGGGATGTCTTTATGAAACAAGGGAAGAGCACAGGAAAAAAAATTTGCTGCTGTAAACTTGGGTGATCTGATGTAATTGGCTTTTATGTCACGTTTTCCAATATAAATGAAATCTAATGTGTTCATATTTTCTTTGTAGAGAACTGATGTTATTTCTTAATAGGTTTAGATTTTTGCTGGGCTACTGGAGGTGATAAGTGTCTGCTTCTTGGACAAAAACAAAGCTAAAAAGGGACATGACTGGGGTAGAAATGACCTTTGTTGTTATAACTGTTTTGGCTGTGTAATACTACTTGCCTGTCATCTCCATCTGCAGTGAATGCAGTCTCAGGCAATTTGCTCTCTGAGTAGTGCAGGCGCTGTGCCATGCTGTCAGGGCTAGACTTGTGTCTTTGGTACTGGGTCTGGTCAGGTCCCACAGGTGATAAAAAAAATACAGAAAAGTGGTTGTAAATAGCTTGCACTGTGAAGGATGGGTCACTTTGCATCCATTTAAAACTCTCACACTGAAATCACTGCAGTACCAGACTAGAAATGATCATGGCTACCACTGCATTAGATGATGAGTATTTAAAAAAGATGATGAAGGATCAATACGCTGTTTTTGTTAGGCTGGGGTGAGGAAGTAGGTTTGTTGGTTTCTTTTCTTTAGTATTTCCTTGGCTGACATGAGTGCACTTGCAGGGAACACAGGTTAGAGATCTGAAACATCACTATCTTCATCCCTGCCTGTAAAACAAATGTTTCCGAACTCTGTATTGCTGGTTGTATGCCGATCACTGAAGTTGATATGCAGCAGAGGCACGAGCTGTTCTGCATTGCAGCATGTCAGCACTGAGCCTTCCAGCTCCTTTAAGTGTGTGCCTGTGGGCAGAAGCAGCTCAGCACAGCTGGGCTGGGGCGAGGGGAAGCAGATGCTGAAGGCCCTCCACTTCCAGTTCTGTATGTGGGAGAAAGGCTGAGGTAGGGATCTCCGTGCAGAGGCAATAATGGACTTGGGTGATACTGGAATCTGTTTTGTGATACTGGGGTTGTGTTACTGTTGAGTATTTCCTCCTGTAAAATTATTTCCTAAATATGAAGGTGATACTGTCATACATGATTACTGAGATTATTAAGAGTAAATCTGGTAGCCATCACTATAGTCCTGTCCACTGCATAGAACAAATACTAAAGACCTGTGCACTAAGAGTGTTTTTTCAGATGATTTAATAAGCCTTTATCTGTTAATTAAAAATCGTGCTCAAGTCAGTCATACTTCAGCTGCACTTCCCACCAAATTCTGTTTCTGTGAAGGTGTCTCTTGAAATGGAGGTCTGTCCTTAAGGATAGGAGAGCTAGTCATTGAATAGGTATGAATTAAACACAGGCTACCTTAAATTTCTACTTCTGTTTGAACTTAATTCAAATAAAATTTGTTCTTCCCTGGCTTAGTTTTGTGTAAGAGAAACTCTTCATCTTTTCTCTAATAATAATCTCTTGAAAAATGAAAATCTGTCTGTGCTGAGCATGTACACAATACTCTCAGTCCTACCTTCATTTGATACTATGCTCTTGTCCAAGGTGGTAAATTATGTACTTTCATTAGACAGTTGATACTATTCTTCTTTGGTGGCCGTTAACTGGGAGATGCTGACAATGAAGAACTTCATATATTGCATAGCTGTTCAAAGTCGCAGAAATAATTACTCATCTTTAATACATGGAGATAACAACTTGCCATTGTAAGTCATAGTGCATAATTCTGGAGATGGCAGAGGTGCTGAGTGGTAGCTGATGACATTTACTCTGTGTGGGCTTGGATTAGCATGACATTCATATGCCACCTTCACCACTGTAGCTCGTTTGGGTGCATTAGGTGTATACGTGCCTGTAGTAAAATACATAAATACATCATAGAGACAAAATTGTTCTGTCAGTGATACTGTTTGTTAAAGCAAATCTCCCTAAGCAAGGTGAAGATTGCCTTGAGCCTAGCAGAAACATGTAAATTAGTGAGCCTTCTTTTGTGCAGTATTTCTGCTGTACTTTTTCCAAACTGCTGTAATTCTGTAACAGATTTTAAGTTCTCTGCCCATATGTGAAACCTTTACTTCTTGAACGCAATATGAAAAAAATGATATTTAAAATCCACTCCAAATATAGTCTGTATCTGATTTGAGATAATCCTATAAGAGTTCCTAACACTCATTTTAGTTTCAGGTGTAACTTGTCCCAGCAGCCCTCCTTTCTTTTGCAGCATCTCTGGCAGCAGGATCCTGGGAGTTGCCCCTCTTTCCCCAGGTTGGGCCTTTTCTTTGCAGCAAGCTGAGTGCCATGTTGCCCGTATTGCATTTCTGACCTGTGTGGTCTGTAGTAGAAACACTTGCTTTTTGTAATTACATCCAAGTAGTTGTTTGGTTGAATTTTATTTGCTGCTTGCATGTTTCAGCAGTGATACTTGCTCCGTAAAAGAATGCCTGTGTTATGGCTATCAGGATGGCATACCAGCCACACAAACTTTATTGGTTTTGTTACATGGTGAAATTATCATCTAAAACATTTAAAATTAAATGACTGTTCTGCATTACAGCATGTCTTCCTGATACAGGATTTAAAAAGTGGGTGTGAGAACATTCTCTATACTGTTACGAATGCTACAATTATCCAGTGTTTCACTCCCTCAGCTTGCTGTTTTCTGTTTCTTGTTATATTTTCTCCTTCAGTTTCTCTCTCCATTTTTCTCAAAAGAGCAACCTGAAAATATATTATCTTGCTTCCAAGTGCATTCTAAAACAGTTGGTCTCTCAGAGGACAGCACAGTCATAGTGGCTTTAGTGGTACTTATTTCTTCTGCTAGTGAAGGTTTCAATGGCTGTCAGAAGTGGAACAAGAGAAAGGCTGCAGCAACTCTGTTAGAAGTGGAAGTACTATGTGGTCGTGAACACTGAAGAATTTTTCTCTTGGACTTAGATGGTCTACTGAGTATGAGTGCTGCATGTGTACCAATTGTATTTTCCTTCTGAGAAAAAACTGTTAGTGCAAGGCAGGTATCCTGGCTGTGCTGTGGCTGAACTGGTGAACTCAAATGTTTTCACCATCTCACAAAATTGCCTCTCAACTGTCCTTGCCTTGAGCTTGCTTGTGATTGTTCATGTCATGCAGCCAAAGGTGTGCTGCTTGCCTGTTTCCAGCCTTCCTGACCCTCTGATTCAGAGTTAACTCAGACAAACTCACGCACACGCTTGCACACGCTTGCACACTAACACATACACACACTATTGCACACTCAGACACACTGAGACACAAACACAGTCACACTCACACACGGTCAAGCTCAGACACACAGTCACACACAGACGCACGCACACGTGCACACGCACATGCATGTGTGCATGCGTCTGTGTGCGTGCATGTGCACGCGTGTGAGTGTGATTGTGAGTGTGTCTGAGGTGTGTGAGTGAGCGTGTGTGGTCAGACTGTAGAGAAGAGGGACTGATGGTTGCAGTTAATGGACAGAGATGAAAACTTACAGCAGCATCACTTTAGTTTGCACACATGGCTTTTTCTCAGACCAGGTATGCTGGTTGGGTTTTTCCTTCTTTTGGCTCACTGGGACTTGTTTTAAATTCTTACTGTCCTAGAAACTGAATGTGTTTAACTTACCTTTCAGGACATCTTATGCCCCTAGCGTACGTTTGATCTGGCTTTTTAATTCAGTGAACCTCAGCTGATTTCCCACTTACTAAAGGCTGTGAAGCAACTTTGTAGCTGATTATTTAAAAGCACCATGAAACAACTTCACAGGAATTCTGTTCACGTCTATATGAACTTTTAAAGTCACCTCAAATTTCATTCACTTGGGCTCAGATGGAGAAGCTTGCTCTGTCTCTTGAAAGCTCCAGTATCTGCTAAGCCCTGAAAAGAAAGGTAAAATTGATCATATGAAACAGTATGAAGCAGTGAGCAATATTCATCTCTGACCTAAAATGTATGAATCCAGACTCATTAGGCTGTCTGTGACCTGGAACAATTCTGGCTTTTGGAATGCTGCAAACTGTGGGAGGAAAAAAAAAAAATCTCTTGCCTGCAGGCTAGTTATGGGCATTAAAAGCTGTAGAGTTCTCAGAGGCTCAGCATGTTGTAGGTCCATCTTAAGACAGGTGTAAATGTCACAGCTATCTTATAAAACCTTCTTAGCCTTCTCTTAGGTTGGCTGGTGTTAGAGGCTAGACTACCCGTCCTATGTTCATAAAAATTATTTCCATAGCAGACAATAACATTGTAAGACAAAGGCAATAAAGGATTTTTGTAACTGTTACTGAAACATCTATGGTTTGATGCCAGATGCTGGCATAGGGATCTAAGACAAAAACCTTAGGATTTTGTACTTAACATAACCTTGTGTCTAGTCCTATCTATCAGAAACTGAAATCTAGATGATGTAAGATTTCAAAAAACTTGTTTGTGGAAACATAAACGTACCTTTAATATGTGGGCTGCACTGCACAGCATAAATAGCATAATCAGTTTACTTGCGGGGTTGTATCAACCAACCATGACATTTTGGGGTTTCTGGGTGAAGGAAGGAAAGGTGATTTATATTTTGTATTTAGAAAACTTCTTTCCCAGGTAAAGAAAGATTTATAGCTGAGGCTCTCCACTGAAAATATCGTGTCATTAATCTTGGAAAGATACAGTCAATGGAAGTGTGGTTTATTTCAGTAGCAGTAAAGGTAGTTCAGCTGGATTCAAAGTCCCGTATTACCAGTTTGTGCTATGGACAAAACCAGACAGAAAGCCAGTGCAGTTCATCAAACAGCATTGTGTAACATCGTGTAGCGCTTTTCAGCTGGATTTGCCATAATTTTCATGTGCAATATATGGTTAAAATTTTGTAATGCCACAGACTATGAAACGTGTGCACTGAACGAATTAATGTTGCCTGTTATTAAAAAGTAATGTACATTGCTGTTATCTGAGAGTCTAAGAGCCAGTGTTTAAAGAAATAAGTACAGGTTACCAACTTCTTAAATCCTAGACCATGAGTTTTGCACATTTGAAGAAACAGGAGCAGGCCAGCCTCACCTCTTAAAATCCTCAACTGGTACATTATAATAAATAGTAAATATTATGCTTCAGGACACACTGAATCCACTTGACCTTACAGAATGTTAGTTAGTGTGTTGTCTTGAGCTCTCAGACTTTCCTTTCTTGGCTTGCTTGTCTCACCTCAGTATCTTTGTGGTTATCTGTTTCTCTGTATAACAGAAAAGATATTGCAGATTTGCAGAGAACACTATCTTTTAATTCACAGCCTCAGAAATGGCATATCTTTGTCAGACAGCTCAGGCAGTACAAATTTATCATCCTCTCTTTATTATCCAATTCACTAGTTTTGAAATAACTTTCAGTTACATGCTTTGATGTTAAAATATTCTGTTCATCTAATAAAGCCAAGCTCTATCAGGATTTGCATGTCCCACTTAATTTGATCACACTCCCTAGTTTGGGGCTCGTGTCTTATTTTGTTCTTTGAAATGTAAAGCTATTCCTATTTTTTGCAGTTTGCCAATAACTGCTTTATCAGCCCTCGTTCAAGGGCTACTTCATGCTTTAGCATGCAAGTTTCACTGAAATGTTAGGCTTAAGATGACTATTCAAAGTAGTAAACTATAGATCTGATTTACATTGCATGCATTTATAACATTTCTGGATTACTTGTGCATGGCATTTTGGGATGGAGGAGCAAATGAACCATCAGATTCATTTCTTATGCCCCAGTAAAATAGGTCTTAAGAACATGCTGTAACTCTGATACACTTTTATTTGAGGGACTGAGTACGGATCAGACAATTCTATCAAATATGTACAAATATTTCTACTGAAAGAATCCCACATTCCTTTCAAATTACAAATAAAATGGACTGACAAAAATATGTTTGTCTTGCTGATGTTTTTGTGGTAGCTTTCCTTCTGATTGCTATATTCTGCTTTTGTTTAGTTTCTGATCATTAAATTCTGATGATCTAAAATCAGTCATCTGTATGCTGCAGAAAAGTCTATTTTAGCCAGTACAATTTTTTTTTGTAATATTCAAAATAGACTTTTTTATCTAATGCATTGTAAGATTTTACTTAAAAGCCAGGAAACACCGTGTATGGGGAAATGTAATGAGCAGTACAGAAACAGTTTCTGTTGCCCACTTTCACAGGTCCGATTTGTGAAGAATGTGACTTCCTGGAAGGAGATGAAGCCAGGATTTTACCATGGCCATATATCGTACCTGGACTTCGCCAAGTACGTTCCCGCGGCGGTACCTGCGGAGCGCGGAGCGGGCTCCAGCTGGGCTCCAGTGCCCTCTAGTGCTCGGAGCCCGGGAACTGCAGTTTGGTAAAAACCCTCACACTGGCGTTCCCACACGGCCACCGTTTGGGGTTGATTTTCACCGATTTCTCTTGTTTTCTTGCATGACAAAATGTAGCCGAATCTCATTTAAAAAAAAAAAAAAAAATTTATATACTGGGATTAGTATTCCTTGTCTAAATTCCAAGCTTGTTTTACTGAAAATCGTGGCTTTTCTCTGAAACACTGGCGGTTCTGTTTTAGGATTGGTGTCCCATTCGGGGAAGTTTAACATACCTGTTCTCAAAAACCTTTCATGTAAAGAGTAACACCACCTGTCTCTTAAGTTATGTAATTATTCTATACCTTGGTATCTCTTTACACTTTATCGAAATATGAAAAGTTATATTTTGAAGTAGTTTTCTGGTCCATAGTAGCTTCACTTGCTAGAAAAAGCATTGAAATAACTCTTGTGGAGTCAAATTATAATCTGAAATTCTGAAATTAAATTAAGATAAAATATGGTAAAAACTTCCCACTGATTTCAAAGGTTCAGGATCATATCTTTATTCCCACTTTCATATGTTTTCTTGTCTTATTTTTGCTTCTGGATCTAAAGCAGTGATCCTCAGTAGCTCAGTCTTATAAAACCTCCCCTTGAACTGACAAGTCAGTTTTGCTTAAGATGCTTACTAGGCAGTGCTTCATCTTGCACTTGAAGCATGTGGAAAATGATTTAAAATTGAAAGTGGAATTTTCAGATCTCATAGCATTTGACTGCACAAATGATAGTAACCACTACTTTTACCTCTTGCCGACGTTCACTCCTCAGTGTTATGTTCCTGTGCATTATTTATTTAAATTCTTTTTTGTATGTAATAATTCCTTTTGTTTAGTCATTTCTTTTAATTACTCATTCTGTCATGTACACTGATTTTTAATATGAACTTTTTATTACAGTGAATGAAATGGGGAAGTGAGACCTTCACAGATTCCCAATACAGTATATTATTACAGAAAATGCTAAAAGCTACAATAGTAGCTGAAAATGACCAATGGCACCAAGTTTGCAAAAAGTAACAGGCAAGAAGTGTTACTTGCAAATCAGTCAATCAAATAAAATATATCAAAATTCGTTAGTTTCCTTTCTGCTTTTTTAAAATTAAAATATTTCAACATTAATAAATGCTTGAACTGAGTAACAGCTTTCTGGTGCAGCAAAGCTGAATGTTATTTTATACATTAGTTCATAAAGCTGAAAACATATTCAGATATTGGATCTCCTAAAACTAAAATAATTACTTTACATCTAGAAAGCATCTAAGCAATTTCACAGATTTCTTTCATCTGCATCTTCCCTCTGGGACTGTGTTATCCTTGTCTTTGTTGTTTGTTATCCTTTCACCTGAGTGATTTTTTTTTTTTCCCTACAACAGCTTGCTTTCTCATACTTTGGGTTTTCATTATTAAAATAATATCTTGAATACGCTGGTTGTGCTTGACAAGGCCCACACCTTTAAGGCTGTGAGGTATGTTCTTGTAATGAACATTTTTGTAGTTAAGAAGTGTAAAATATTTCAGAAGAGTCAATGCTTCCGTGTACATGGACATTAGACTTAGGTCCACTGTCAAATATCAGAAGTACCTCTTAAAATATGCTGAAACTTAAAGTACTGGATTCCATCAAGGACTCACAATATTGAGGACAGGTTATTGTAATCCATCAATGTAGAAATTACAGTAATAAAAGTTTAATTTTTTTCCCTTTTCTTTTTATCTTTTTAAAATTTCTTGTCCATTCTTATTCCCTATTTTCTCTGGTAAATAGTTGGGAAAAAAAGTTCTTTGACAATGCAATTGCCAATTCATTGTCATTATTAATAAAGTTACAATAACAACTTATGTTACTGTAACTGAAGCTAGTTCTGCAAGCTCGTGTGCAAATCCATGCAACTGTACTATCCAGCAGAAGCATTTCTAAGGACTTGGACATGTTCATTAACCCACAGATATGTGCTGTTCATTGGTTGAGTCTGCTGCTGTACCAAAATGGTTTGTTACAGCTTTCTCAGCATCTGCAGTAGTCTGTGGAAGGGGACATGTGCATGTCTCATGCACTTCAGTGGACCTTAAAGAGGATGCAGTTCAAAGCCTGGACTTTGCATCAGAATGGTTGAAACATTCACACACTCGACTCGGCAGACTTTGGAAAGGCAGAGCTGGCATGCAGACAGCTGTCAGCAATGCCACCTTTGAGTGCTCCAGACTGACTCATTGGTACTCTGCTGGCAGCACTGGAGAATCAATTGCTTTTTCTCTAGCCTTTGACAATTTCTCTGGTCTTTGGCAACAGTAATGCCTGTTAATTGTTTTTTTCTAACTTCCTCCTTTCTGCTGCTTATGCTACGTTTCTGTTCTTCAGCTTTTCAGCTTAAGATTCCTCATATGTACAGTATCTGGTAGTAAAATTTACCCCTTTAACAATAATGGTACTGCATCTTAAAACTATGAGTGCTCTGTTTTAGCCAAGCTAGGAGGCATGAATGGCCCTCTGTCGATGCAGAAGGCTTTCCCAGTTTGCATAGGAACAGAAGGGAACTTTTTTTTCCAGCTTTTAGCTTTACGTCAGGGCACTTGACACACTTGCAATTTCCATTGTGATATAAACTCTTTAATATTTGGATACCATAATTATTTGCCACAGGATGTCTCAAATGGAAGAGAAAATAAAACTGAGAAATGTATTGTAAAAGCTGAGTTGAATGTAAATCACTGAAAGGTAGCATTTGCACAAAACAGTTGGGTGGTTTAAATCTTTCTCATGTGTCACATGAGCTTACCACATCATTTCATCAGGCTTCTGTTTGTACTGCAGTACATCAAAATTTGCTTAGGGTAAATGTCTAAGGAAAAATTTAGTATCTTTAGATGGAGAAGTTAATATGGTTACAGATACTATCTTAGACTTATATTTAATAAGCATAGCCATCTGCATTCAACCCAGGCAATGGATGGGCTCTGAGCTCTGTCTTCCTGCTGTTACAGTTAATGTCTCTGACAACTGGACACCTGCCAGGAAAACCACTCATAGCATTGCAAAGCCCAGCTCACAAGGGCAGGAACTCAATATCTAACTTCCTTGTACTTACTATAAACATGTATGTGGCTGCTAAACTAGTTAATGCGTTTGTAGAGTAAGGATGGTTGTGTAAACATTTTTAGTATCTATTCATATGACAATATGTCTGGTTTGTTTGTTTCTTTGATAATAAACCCTTAAAATCATAATCCTAGGCAAACTGAAACTGAGCTTACTTTAACATCCACGTAATACGCTGGATATGAGGATGAAGTGATCACTAAACTTGCTCTCAGTCTCATGTATTCTGTGTATAGATTTCAGTTGTAGCAATAAAGACAGGCTTTTACATATTAGATGAGAAGCTTTGCTTTGTCCTTTGAAAGATGTTTTTTCCTCTTTTACTTTAGATTTGGTGTTAAAAAGAAACCAATTTACATAAACGTCATAAGAGATCCTATAGAACGCCTAGTTTCTTATTATTACTTTCTGCGCTTTGGGGATGACTACAGACCAGGGCTACGGAGGCGAAAACAGGGGGATAAAAAGGTAAAGTACACTCAATTGTATATGCTGTACTTACTAAAATTAATGTGAAAACAATTTTTAAAATGTCCTGATAAAAGTTGAATTGTTCTTTTATCAACCTTGGTAATAATGGTGGCTTTGTAAGTTCTATTCTCCATTTCCTGTCCATACTGGAGCAGAGCATGACATTAAGTAGGGTCTTTACACCCTTATAAATGCACTATATGTTGCAATTTGTTAAAAAAAATTAAATAAAATCTTTTAAGAAATTGTTTTTAGGCCTTCAGACTTGTAATTATCAAATTAAGCTATTCCTCCTACATAAGAAGGCTACATCTCTTCTTGTTGAAGACTGAGACATTTTTTCATCAAAAGCGGTAGAACTGCTGATGCTTTGACTTTGTCGTTTATTTTCATATAATTAGCAGTCTAATTTGTTTTATTTTTTAAAAACTGAAACATTGCAATGTCTTTTTGCTGTGGAGTATGATACAAAAATTTCTGTACTTCCTCCTTGTGTCTTAGGTGGTTGTAGATATAATTGCAAACATTAGCACATTGAAACATTGCCTACGAATACAGTTTCAGAATGGGAACATCATTCAGGATCCATAATATATTTGTTCCAGAAAGAATCTATACATCCTTGTGATGGTTTTCAGTATGACATTTTTTGGGCATGTTGCTTTGGATTTTTCTTAAATTGGGAAGAAAAGTAGGATATTAAGTATATGAGTATAGTTAATAAAACTGCAGTTAGAACAGTGTGGAATCCTATAAAATGTAATGAGTTTTTGGACGTTACAGAGCCAAACACTTTATACAGTTTCAGTGAAGATATTTTCTTAAGCTGATGCTGTTTTTCTGTAATGTTGACAATTTAGTGTCGTGCTGTGTGAGTACAAAGAGACATTGAAAAAATAACCAAAAATCACACTAAATACAGCTTAGTCCATAAACACTGTAACAACTAATAAACATGAGTAATCATTTTGTATGCTGCTCCCATCCAAATAATGCTTTTTAAATACTGGTTGCAAACCATTCCTCTTTTCTTTCCAGTTGGGAACTAACTGCTCCCCTGTTATTTAGGGTTTAGCGCCATCTTCAGCTACTGCATTTCAGTTTGTCCAGGTATCCTGCAGCATAGCAGCATTGGAAGAGGAAAGCTTCAAGAATAAATTGAAATTAAGCTTAAAAATTGTCTTTATAGAACTGGCTAAACAGATGAACAGGTGATATGATATCATAAAGGCATTTCTTAAAAGAGAGATAGGATCTCCTCTTTTGTAGCCTACTGTCTTCCTCTTCCTGATGGAGATCAGTCACTTGAAAAGCTGAGCATGCTGCTAAGTCTGAGCTGTTTCTAGGACATAAAACTTACTAAAAAGAAAAAAATTTAGCAGTATTTGTTTTATTTTTGAATTATAATCCAAACAACCTTGTTAGGTAGTCACTGGGAAACATTATGCCAAAAATCCTTAGTGTTGCTGCTTGGTAGACTGCACTGTAAGCTTTGATTTGCTGGAAAAAAGGTCAAATGCATTCCTGTTTATAATGCTTACAATGCATTGCATTATTAATTTTATGTTTTTCTATCGAAGATGCTTTTTTCATTTTGTCACTATGATACCACTTTATTTAGGTCTGAGACTTAGTTGTTGTTATACAGATTTAACATGTCCTGTAAACATCTCAAGTTCATTTGAAGTGAAATTGATTCACAATATCAAACTTGTGGCTTCTTTAATTTAAATGAGGTAGTACTATTTTTCCAAAGTGTCCCTGGAGAACTGTACATATATAGATGATGTAAGTTTTGCATATATTAGTTACAAAATTCAGTAAGCTCAAAAATTGATTGAGCCACTTGCAGTGTCTTTATTCTATGCATGCATCTATTTATTCTATGCATGTAACCAGTAGTATGTGGTCCACTAGATTGACTTAAAGCTCTGCAAATGAAAAGTAAGGGAGGTCAGAAATTATTTCTAGTAGAAGTCAAGAAGAAGTCCTTCATTAGTGGAAAGGCATCTCAATGTACTTTACACTCTCGTCCACTCCTAGTCCATACCATGGCATTTATATGGAAGAATTCTTAATTAGGTTTTTTTCTGTGTCCTTGTGCTTCCAGTCATAGATAGCTTGGCTCCAAATGCAGAGTCTGTAGAGGCAAGGGTTTCTTACAATAAAATCTCTGGATGGAGCAGTCAAGGTAGTTACATAAGAGGAAGTGTGGAAGGAAGTCTGTCCTATTTCAACTTATTTAGAAAATGGCTTGCTTCCTTTTGCTTATTAACTGTAAAATAACCTGCAGGTATAAGCAAAGAAATCTCTTTGCACAGATGCCAGTTCATTTTTAGTATAAACATTCATAATTTAGGAGGTGCATTTAACAATAGATTGGTGCAGAATTTCCCTAGAGAACCATACTAGGGAAAGCATACCAATGTCTTCTTTTCCTAGTTAAGCTGTGTTTTTATCTATGATGTGTGACATGTACAAGCTATTCTAAACTCGGAGTTCAATGTGAACCAAGGCACCACAGTTTACTCCCTGCTCTGGCAGCAATTTTTTCAGATTATTTTATAAACTTCACCTCAAAATAGAAGCAAATGATGTTGTCCTTGTTCTTAACCCCAAATAATTACACAAATGTGTTTTTACATAGTTGCTTTGAACAGAAACTTGTAATTATACAGAAGAAGCAGTCTAAAAAGTTGTCTCTGTGATCTATTTTTTTTTTTTAATCTATCCTAGATACAGGCCTTAGATCTTGATTAGAAATACCGTAAGTACTTACTTTATGGTGACAGTAAAGCATTTACAAATTCCTTCCAGTGCTAATGGAGTTCCTATGTAACTGTGTTACTGCAGCTGAAACTCTGTTACTACAGCTGTGTATCCACGTAGAGAGCAATACTGTATGGAATATTCTGTTATGCAGTGAACAACTTCCTTTCAGTTCTTCTAATTGCAAAAACAAAATTAGCCTCTGAAATGGCAGTTATTTTTCATAATTAAAATATAATAGATCCTTGTTTAATCTAAACCACAAAATGTTCTATGTTAAGCACAATGTTCTATGTTATAAAGATCCAGTTGTTGAAAGATCACACAATTCCTGATGGCATTTGATGCTGTATCTTTAGTGACTTCTTTTGTAGGGGAAAACAATTATACCAACACTTACTGACTATTTTTACTAGTTTTGACAAATAGCCTTTGCTAAGGTTATATTAAAGGTATATCAGTGTACTAGGTAAGATCAGTTGTTCATTAGTTGTAACCAAAAAGACTGTCCAAGTACTATTTGAGACAATAGGTCATCCTAATAACACTGTGAAAGCAAGGCTTAAAAAGATGTTTCTTTCTCTTTAATGTCATATATATGTTTTTCTGTCCCCACTGCATTTAGCAACTAACCAGTTTGAGATGTTTGATACATACATGAGATTTTAAAGCTCAGCTCAATTTTGTCTTTGTTCCAGACCTTTGATGAATGTGTGGCAGCTGGAGGTTCCGACTGTGCTCCGGAGAAACTTTGGCTTCAAATTCCATTCTTCTGTGGCCACAGCTCAGAATGCTGGTAGGGAGATAAATGTAGCTTGTTAGTCAAGTACATCAGTGCTGAAATCTAAACTTTAACAAATTTTAATATGTAGCCCAGCTGAAAAAAGTGTGAGAGACTGGACAGAGTGAAGCAGTGGATACTTGAGTAATGTGTTTTCTGTAGAAGATGGATTTGCTGAAACAGTTTTGCAGTTCTTTAAACTAGCAATACATTACAATATTGTATCAGCAGTGCTATGAGGGAAAATTTTTTTCAATTTTAAAAATCATTTTTGAAGATTTAGAGTCTTGACATTTTTCTCTTATGTTAGACTACAGTATTCTTCTTTTGGAATGGAGATATTGTAGTTCAAGCTTCTGAAGTTCCTGGAGAGTACACAATAACTGAGATTGGGATAAATTTATCTTCTTAAACCTTTACCAGATACCCAGTAGTCAATGCTACTTAGCAGAAACTGAAGCAAAAGCAAATAGTGGCTGGCCATCTGTCAATGCAACATGTTTTATAATAATGGCACAGGCTTAAAAAAACTCTTTAGCAAAAAAACCCCAAAAAACCCCATAGATTATTTGAAAGATTCTGCGTGACATCGAGGGAAATTATTTCTCAAAGGTATTGTTCATTTGAACACAAGCAAAGTAAATGGCCACTTGGGAGCTTCTCTTTCAGTGCCTGTTGGTTAAACCTATCTACTCTCTGGCCATGTGGAGAAGCATAGAAAGAAAGAAGGTGCAAAAGGGAAGGTGTGTTCTTGCCAGATTTCTGGTATCTAATGTGAAAGTGGAGACAGAGTATTAATATTGAGACAATGGAAATCCTTGAAAAATTTCATGAATGGAAGCATTAAGCATAAACACTCATTGGGTATTTTTGTTGAGACTCTTTTATAAATAGAGGAGTCATATTTTTAGGTAAGAACACAGATGAGAGAAACTGGAAAGGGAAATGAAGTTAGGAATGGTTATAACTTGGAATGAGTATTGCCTTTCCTATACAAATGTCCTGTTGTGAAGTAATCTCCGTCTAGGGACCAAGGATTGTTGGCTGACATCAGGACTTGCTGTAATTGTTCTCTGTCATTTTAGGAATGTGGGAAGCAGATGGGCTTTGGAACAAGCCAAATACAATCTGATTAATGAATACTTCCTAGTGGGAGTTACTGAAGAGCTTGAAGACTTTATCATGTTGTTGGAGGCAGCTTTGCCCCG
Organism: Gymnorhina tibicen; assembly: GCA_013399875.1. NCBI lineage: Eukaryota > Metazoa > Chordata > Aves > Passeriformes > Artamidae > Gymnorhina > Gymnorhina tibicen. Next base: position 16,321 of record VXAZ01005363.1, on the reverse strand, counting down.
GTTCTTCAGGGGTGCCACAGAACTGTACCGGACAGGTATTTAAATAGTTGATTTCCATGGATTCCATGGATTTTCATCCTGTTATTGCCATTTTCGTGTGAATTCTTCAGATCTAGATGAATAGTTTTGAGTCTCTGCCAGATTTGCCTCTCAGCAGGATGATGTTCCTACAGAAGAGACAAACTCCTTTTCAAAGATTCTCAGTACTTTCTTTCTCTCTTCTTTTTTTTTGGGGGGAGGGGGTGGCTGGGGTAGGAGGGGCTACTCCAAGTATCCTTCTGCCTGACACAAATTGTAAATATTTAAGGTTGGGGTAAAGGTAGGTGTGTAGGTATACTGCATGTAACGTTGTGATGTGTCTATAACAGAACATTTTTTTTGCAGTGGCTTCACTTTTGTAAAGTGGCTGATGTGGCAGATTTCCATTTCCTCAGAAGCCCTGCTGGAATTAACTGTGCTCAATGCAGCCTAGTTGGCTGAGCACTAAAGCCTGAGGGATGCAGAGACCCAAGTAGATGTTTATCTTCCTGGGCTCCTAGTAAGATGTAACAACTAGTAGCTCAGTTTCTAGGAGCTGGCCATGCAATTTATGATGACGAAAAGATCTATCTTAGCAAGGCCTCTATCTACAAATAGAGGAAGAAAAGAATCTGATGTACAGAGCCTAGATATGTAGTATTAACAAGTTAATTACAAAGCAATAGGCAGCACTCCTTGGGGAAAATCTGGTCATCATTTTGGTCATCTTTGTCTCAGAAACTCTGTGCAACAGGGATGTGGCTTATGTATCATTTATGATAAGACTGTAGTATTCTATTTAGATGGGAGTATAATGGTTTAAATGCCATTAGTAGAGATTATATTTTGATTAGAAATAGACAATCGAAATAACGTGAAAACGAGATTTTTTTTTTCTCTTTCATGGAGAGCTACAGAGAGCTACACCAGAGCAGGGGTATTTTTGATAGTCTGAGTTGAATATAACCTTCCTTGGAGGTATTTAAAAGACATGTAGAACTGGTGGAGGTATTTAAAAGGTGTGTAACTGGCGCTTGGGGACATGGCTTAGTGGGACTTGGCAGTGTTAGGTTTGCAATTGGACTCAATGACCTTAAATGTCTTTTCCAACCCAAATGTTTCTATGATTCTATGAAAGAAGTATCTCCTGCAGTTTCTAAAATTCATAACATTTGATACCAGATTAACATCTAAATAATTAATTTTGAAAGACCAATTTTGTTCCAGGTAGATTATGTGGAGTAATCTTATTCCTTAAATGAATGTTCATTCCCTGGGTTTCTTAGAGCAAAGAGGAAGAACTGGAAGAATGAATGCAAAATTCATAAACATTTAGTGAGAGGGGCTGCAGTTCACCAACTCTAACTGTTGAATCCATAATAAATTTTGGATTAAAGCCTGTCCCTTCTAATGCAGTTTATCAACACACTGAGAGTATAAAAATTAAAATAAATAAATAAAAGGACTGTAAACATTTTTTGAGCACGTGAACTTGAAAGTGAAGTTATGTTTTCATTTTGCATTTAGGAAAGAAGTCGCATCTTAGGAAAACAACTGAGAAAAAACTTCCCACAAAAGAAACTATTGCCAAGCTACAACAGTCTGAAATCTGGAAAATGGAGAATGAGTTCTATGAATTTGCACTGGAGCAATTTCAGTTTGTCAGAGCACATGCAGTTCGGGAAAAAGATGGAGAATTGTATATTCTGGCTCAAAACTTTTTCTATGAAAAGATTTACCCTAAATCAAACTAAGAATGCTATACTGTTAGATTTATGGACCTAAATCTTTGGTCACATCATCATCTTAGTCCTCAGCCATGGAAACTAGATTGCTTGTAGACTTCCAAGACATTTCTTTATATGAGAAAAGTGGGTTGTGGATCACCTCCAAGGCTTTGGATATAGCTGTGTTGGTAATCCAGAAGCAAAGGCTTCATTTCTTTTATCTAACTAATACTTTCAGTGGGAGTTAATATCCTTAACCTGAAGAAATCTACACTGTAATTCGGAGCAATTAATACACGGCAGTTCTATTTGAAAATACAAACAATCAAAAACCCACTTCTGTTTATGCTCTTTTTAATTTTCAGAGCAATTTATTTTCATTTATACTTCTGTGAAGAGGAAATCGTTTTCCCCAGCTTTCAACATGGAAATTTTGGTTGTATAAGTATGAGTAGTCCTAATAACTGGTTGACATCTGTGCTTTGTTTTTGTGAATCATGTCACATGATATTAATTGGGATGGTTAATCATGTTCTGCTGAGAAATTCTGCTGCTGCTGGAATTGCCCATATTTATATATGTGGTTTTATTAAAAAATTACAACTACTCATTAGTGTTAAAATGTCATTTACACATGAATATTGTAAAAAGTTAAAGAATCAGTGAAGTGGGGTTTTTATTTTGGTTTTTTTAAATCCCCACCACCACCACTGACTGAGGTTGGGAAAATGACAGAAATCTGGTATTGTCTGCAGTTCTAGTTGATCCTTACACAGTGATATAAAAATCATAAATTCAGTAAGTTTCTCCATGGATTCTTTGTAATAATTGTAAACTGAGGTAATGGTAAATCCATATTATGACTCTGTTAGTGAGCTGTGGTATGGCTAGGGTTTTCCTACTACTTCAATACTTTTATCTGTAGAATATTTTTACTGAGGTGCTTTATAACGTGTTTTAAAGCATTGCATTTACAAAAGGAGTAAAATGCTGTAAATACTGCTTATTTTATGTATTTGGACCAAAAGGTTTAAAAGTAACTAGTTTAAAGTGGGGGTTTTTGCACCGATTCTGTTATGTGTGAAGTGAAAAACATCACATCTACTTCCTGGTTGAGTTAACTGTTGGACACTGCTGAAACGCACTTCAGTGATCTCTCTGAGTTCAATACCAGTATGTTGTCCAGGGTTTCTCTTTACAGAAATGTAGTCTTCATCCTTTCAGTAGGGTAAGAGAACAAGAAGAAAAGTGTCATGTGCAGTCTGGTTGAGAAAGATGCAGTGAACTTGATTGACATAATTGTATTTATGTAACTGCCTTACACGACTGTTGTAAATTTGTGAGTTGCCATTATTAACATTGTGAAACACCTGGTAGATGAAGTAAATTGAAAATTGAGAACAGAAATTTGAGAACAGGGCCACTGCATTATAGCAAATGGCCGTGGAGCACTGCAAGAATTTTTCCTTTTGAATTTTCTTAAAGATATGAATATTTACACAACTTACACCTGCCTTTTAAGAAAAGTGCTTTTCACAGGATTTGATTGGGAAGGAGGAGACAAAGAAAGGAATGGTGGGAAAGCTTTAAATTCCTACGGTATGATGCTGAAGGCTTAGTTTAAAATTACAGAGTGGAGTTTCTTTAACCAGCTTGTTCCTGTAATGAAAACAAAGGAAATGGAAAATGGTCTGTAAACTGGATGTCTGCAGCCAAAAGCAACAGCCCAATTACAGAGAGGATAACGAGAGACTATCAAGTACATCTTGCAGTTTCTTTGTTTTCTTAGATTTTTCCCTTCTGATTTTAAAAATAGATCTCTCTTTGTTCTTCCCAAATAATCAGGGAAGTTCCTTCTCATAAGTTACCATTTATATAGCATAAACCATGCATAAGACTTCCTGGTCTAGTTCTTGTCTGTTGACATCAATAATAATGCCAACATGTTTGGATATAGGATGTGTTAGGTCTCACATGAAGACGTTTCCTAGCTAATGAAAGGAACTGAGGAGTCATACACAAAAAGTAGTTAATGGAGATCTAAAAGTTTTCCTTGAAAAGCAGTCACTTTTTTTTTTTTAATAAAATAAATATTTATAATCCCAGGAAAGATTTCTGCTCAGTGGTCATTTTATGTTAGACTTTTTTTTTTTACCATGTTGTTTTCCTTAAGAATAATTCAGATTAGTTTACCTTTTTGCATCTCCTTCAGAATTTTCAGAAGAGCGCCTCTAAGAGAGCTGAAGAGCTTGCTAAGTGAAAATACAAAATATTCATCTAAGTAATGAAATAGGTATGTAGACAAATGCTTCTCTATTGACAAGAAAACAATAGACAAAACTTCTACTGATTTCAGTAGGGTCTACAGAAACTCCTTGTATTCTGTAAGCAATTTTAAAAGTTATGTTTCTTTTTTTTCCTTCCAGGGTTTGGAATTTCTTAATTATGAGTCTTCAGTAACAAAACCAATAGAAAAATGCAATTTTTTTTACTTTTAGAAGAGCAATATATTTTTCATAGTTCATGTAAGATAACACATTTTATTTAATCAGCTATCACTTCCTGTTCTTTGCTGTGAACTGTTAAGGTTGAGACAAATGAGAATTTTAGGAATATTTTTGAGAAATGCTAGCAACAATTGGAGCAGTACTCATTCAGATGTACTCAGAAAATGTGATCATCTGTAGAACACAGAAGGAACCAAGACTGTCTACTTTTATATCTAGTGCAACCATTAAAGCCAACTGTGAACCTAGAATAATTTGAATTTAGAACTATCAAACTTGGATTTCCTAAAACACAGTTTAGGAAAAGGAGCTTTACAGATTTTTAATAATCTGTTCTATTTGTCTTCTGTTTGGAAACAGAAACAACCCAAGTTGTTCCCATTAAAAATATTTTACAGTATATAAATATGATTTATCTCATGCATTTTCCCTTAATGACTCATAGAGGAAAGCAGCAATATGTGAAATTTTGGTTTTGCAGGTTGTATGATCAGTAAACTACTGTGCAGCCTCCTGAACACAGATCTAACTGAAGTCACTGTATTCTCTGTAGAGGAGTGAGATTGGCTTTTTGCAGGGCTAAGTTCTTTTGAAAGGTGCTGAAATGCTCATGTATCTACATACAGTTGAGAGTAGATTTTGTTACACCATTCTCTACTTTCTGTACAAAACTACTGCCCAGATGTTGTGCAAAACTCTAGCCCTGTTGAAACTCTTGATGTCAGCACGAGGCACAAGGTCCCGCTGTGCTGGTGACTACGCAGCCATACCCACAGCATGCCTGGGGCACTTGTGATGCACTGGGCAGTGCTGACAGGAGAGCAAGTGTTTTTAGCTCCCTCCCTTAATAATTCTGCAGCCATGCAACAAGAATTTCACTCTTACTTTGTTAGTGCATCTATAAGCAGACCCAAGGCTAGGGTGCAGAATTCCTCTGTGCGCATTCCTGCTTGTTCTGGGTGGATTTTCTAGCAGTCTCTCTTTTATTGGTATGCTCACCATGGCTTCATTTTCAAACAGACGTGAAAATTTATAGCTATACAAAATAGGAGATGGAGAACCAGTCCATCCTGGTCATTTGAAATGCCTTTTCTGAGTATTTAGTTTTTTCTGAAGATACCTAGCTATTTTTACATTACAGGAATAAACTTTTGCTTATTGATGGTCTCAGAGGAGTTCTATCTTACATCAGGAAAAATTCAGTTGTTTTCTTTTACACTTCTGTTAAAATTCTCCATTAAGCTTGCCTGGTGTTGCTAAAGGTGTATATGACAAAGAGGTGTGTGGATGATACTGCTGAACTGTGCTGCTTAAGCAGTCAATGGAAAAGCCTGATCCAAGTGCACTGCCAATTTAGCTCTTCAAAATTAGAGCATATTTTATGACTACTAGAGATTAAATTTGAAGAGAGTTTAAGGCTGCTTAGTTGGATGGATGCTTCCTTTACTGTAAGCCTATGCAACTGTGTAACCTTTGCAGCAGTATTTATAGAAAGAGCCCTCTTCCTGAGACTTTTCTGGAGCATAATTATAAATGTTCATACACTTGTACTGTCTGGTATTTACATCAGCAGCTTTCCGTAGCTTCTGCAAAAGAGACAGGTTTTTGAGCATTTCTAAAGCAGTACTGAATGTAATTTTGAAAAACATGGATTGTGCTTCATCACCTTTTTCTTTTTAAACACACACACAGCTAAATAGTGCCTTTTTTCCTCACAATCCGTGTTGAAGATGCTTGCTCCCACTCACCCTCCATAAATTGATTCATTTGTGCAATACTATTCCAACTTGAAACCATTTTGTCACAGCTGTTTGAGAAATAATCTCCATTTTTCCTCACTGTGCTGCCAGCTTTCTGTTGTTTAAGTGTTTCAGTTGATTACCTAATGCAAATGCTATAAAATAAAACACCCACTGGGAAGGGGAAAGAAAAGAAGTCTGGTGTCCTGTCTTAATATTTGCATGTCGCATTCACATTGAATGCTTTTTTTCTGGAACATATTGTTATACAGTATGGTGAACTTTGTTGGCAGCTATTGTGACTTTGGAGGGGAGAGACAAGCTGGAGTGTAGCTCATCTGCAATAATTTCATACAGCTATAACCAAATATATTTATAGGCCCTTAGAACTTGTGTGGGCTTCGTGGCCAGATATGTTTTAAGTTTGCAGAGGGTATATACTGTGCTGAAAGTGTCAGTGAATAAGTTCTTAATATTAAAGCCAAGATTTGTAAGAACAGAAAACTGGCATTAAAACATTAGATTGATACACTTGTGCTTCCCTGCTTGAGGGAACAAATGACCAGCTGATTGCTGTGGTACGGGAACACGCTCAGTTACTGCAGTGCTGAGAGTGGTGTAAGAACTTGAGTAGACTAGAAATGTCATCTGCATTTGTAAGCAAGGACTTAGAACAAGAAAATATAGTGAGCATGGGTATATTGCTGTTCGGGATTTCTGAGGCATACTATAACCACTGCCCTATAAACATCCCTGGCTGTGTGTGCTATGGAGCTGAACATCATCTGATCCTGCCAAGTTTCTTAATGCAGTAGTTCCTAATATGTAGTTATCAGCCTTGATAATTAAGAACCATCATGCAATTACTCAGCAACCTACACTTGAGGATTTTGATGGCTTTTAAATCCCCCTTTTGTTGAAAATAGACTTTTCCTCACTCCTGTGAACGGAAGTGATAGGTGTAGTTGTGCACAGGAAACAGTCTCTCTGCTTTTATTAGCCAGGGGGAAGTGGAGGGAAAAAATGCCTATATAAAGGTACAGGACTTCCTAAGGTCACTGTACCTGTCTCTGAAATGATGTAGTAAATAAAATGACAGCCAAAAAAAGTTGCAATACAATTAAAAGCTTTATTTAAAATGACAGTAGCTCCTCTGAAAGAGAGAATGTCTGTAGTGTATGTGGTAAGTACTGGTTAAACAATTTTTTAACTGATGCTGCCATTTGCACAGGTAATTAATCTCAGCAGCTGGAATTCATGGGAGGGGAGCAAGAGAAGGAAAAGATGGTTTTTGTTCCAACCAATTTTTTTTTTTTTCAGATCCTGTATTTTCATTTTATTTATTGTTTGCATCTTGCAATTGATTTCAGTATAATTTCCTTACTTTTTAATAAAATAAAAGAAGTTGCTAGTGAATGTCAAAGCAATGCCCAGATGTTTTCTTCAAGCACAAGTCCCCTGCTATGACCTCCTCCCCCTGCTTCATTACCACATAACGCAGATGTGGTAACTTTCAATAAGAGCTAATTTAAAGGACTAATAATACTCTTTATTAAAAAAACCTCTACAAAGAACACCTGTGGCCTAAAAATGAAGGCTTTGAGACCTTTCACCTTGTCATAATAACCAACTGCATCCTCATAAAAATGGAAAATACTGTGATAAACAGTCTCTGCCCATTTTCTGCACACTTGCAAGGCTGATCCTGAATCCATTCTCACATTTGCTACACACAGACATTAACCTTTCATAATAAATATGACTGTCAAAATAATTGCACAAAGAATAGTCTTCCTATTGAAAAAAAATTAAAATCTGGGAACAAAATAGGTTAAAATGGTGATTCATGGGAATTGTAGTTATAGTTCAAGTATGCAGGTATTGCATTCCTCTGATGTTTTAAGAAATCATTCACTGCTGTGCTGTATACATGCATGTGTTATTTCAAACATAGTTTCAGTATTAATAACGAAAAACGTTCTATTTTGAAAGAGAAACATACCTAATTTGGTATGATAATTTGAGTGCTCTAACTCTATCAGAACTCTGAGTTTGATGCAGCAGTTACTGGAAAATATTCTAAACTCTCTTTACCAAAAAAAGAGAAAAGCTAGTGTAGAGAATAATGGCCTAGAGGGCCTAAAGGCACTATTATAGTCTTGACAATTATTGATTGCTGTTTTTAGCACAGAATAGAATTTGGAATCCTTAATCTTCTTTATTTAGAATTTAATAACTTTTAAAATGGTGCATGACTTGGAGAATTGGCAAGAGGAGAAAGAATGCTTAAGTGCTCGAGACGTGCAGTTACAGGCTGGCTTTGTTAAGACTGCCTCACAGCAGTGTGTAACAATGGGTGTAAATATGGGCAAACATGATGTAAAGCAGTCGATATGGAAGGAGGGGTGTATTTATATCTGTGAAGACAGTCTGTAAAGAACAGAGAAAAGTACAGGCAGAAATATAAACCACTATATATTGCAGTAATTGCTTAAATTAACAGCTATGATGGCTATCTCTGGCCTAATTATCTGCTTTGGATCTTCAGTGCCTTCTCTTGACTGAATTAATGAACTCAAAGCTGAGCCATCAAGGCTGCTGCTATTATAAGCAAGGCCTGTACACCACCAAATGAAATGTCTCCTATTTATAACCCCAGACCAAATACCTACTTCCCACACTTTGCTCCAGTACTGCTTACAGCTAAGCTATAGATCTGGAAAAGCAAATTACATTGCCTGAGAGGCTCATGTGCTCTGCATTTGAGATCTTTGCTTCTTGAAGATAAAATAATAATTGCATGATAGAAGTCAAATCCATAAAGTCTGGGAGAAAGCATCCTAACGTTCAGATTATGTGGAGCAAAAATTCTGCACTTCTTTTTTTTGTCCATTCAGAATGAGTTCACTGTCTCAGGCAGATTCCAACCAGACATCTGTTAATACTAAAGGCTGCTTCAGAGAGATTGTTGGAAACCTGAGTTTTACTTTCAGTAAAAATTGCTGTAAATGTTTTCCACAAAGCTTTTCAACAAGGTTTTCGAGTTGTTCTTTTTTCTTAAGACAAACAGGGAGTTTTCCCCTTAAAACAGAGCAAAACAGGAACATGCCAGTGCCCTCCCCACACCAGCAACCATTCTTTGTCAGTGCCCTTTTTTTTTTTTATCCCCCAGTGGTATGGAAAAATATGTATGACTATATGACATCTGTGTTCAGTCTCTCCCTTTTCTCAGCTGACTCTGTGAGATAGTGTGCTGGTTTTTGTTCCTTCACAAGCCTTCCAAAGAACAAGTCTTATCTTGCAGGTATTGTTGTAGGACATGAGATCACGCTCCAGTATGGAGTTTATCAAACTTGGTGTTTACTCAGGGTCACCTTTGAGAGCTGGTGGCACTGGAGGTCCCTGTCCTGTGTTTGGGGGACACAGTGCTCGCCTGTTGTGCTGCTTTAGCTCGTGTGTGCTGCTGACACTGCATACAACAGTTTGGATAAATTTACCCCATCTATCTGGCAAGGATATTTAACTTGGGGCGAATATTTTTTCTTTTTTTAATCTTTGTGCAGGAAAAGTGCCTGACAAGATGAGAATCAGGATGCAATCAACATATTTTATTAAGCAAAGCTTTGCAGTAAGCTTATGTGTATCTTTGGTTCTATAGCCCCTCCTCCCCAGCTCACCCATCGAGGAATGTTCAAGAAAAATGAAGAGTGAATTACAAGGCCAAAGGCAGCTTTTGAAGACAAGGCTGAAAACCTTGTAAGTAGTCAGAGGCACAGATAGATGCATGAATGCACTTTCAAAACCCAGCTTTTTTGTGTCTCTCAGCATCTGAGTACAGCTGGGGCTGTACTCAGTTTCAGTACCTAGGTTTAATAGAGCTTTAAAAGTTTAAAAGAGCTTTCTGCAATGGAAGATCCTGATGTTCAAGCTTGTTGCTCCTTTGACAACAGTGTTTTCCAAGGCAATCGTGTACCTTGTGACTGAGAGAGGGGGGAGAAACTGATGTCATCATGGTTTATCATAGATGTTCACAGATGATCAAATTAATTTCATTATTTCATGTCCAGCTTGTGTGTGGTAATTTAAACTCTTTCTTGTCCTTTATCACATGCATGAGAAAGATGTGTTCAAAATCCAAAAGTATGTGCTTTTTTTTCTGTAGCTGCACTAGTAGATGCTCCCCCATGCCAATCTCATTTTCTTTATCCAAATTGAAATAATGACTGAAAACTGTAAGTCTAGTTCCAAAGATACTGCAGAAGACTACAAAATGGGGACCTGGCTACCACAGCCATACCAGATGTTCTAAAATTTCTTGAAGTCTGTGATACTCCATAGCTAAAAGCAATGCAAACTAAGTGTTGTGATATTTGACAGTATTTGTCAATTTTTCAAGTGTGGAGCCTGAATTTAGCTATTTATGTTAGTCAGTATGTAGTTATGTAGTAAATTGTTCATGGGTTGTTCTTTTTCAGGTTGAGCAAGTGTCAGTAAAGCAGAATATCTAGTTTTGTGCCAAGGTATTAACATCGCAGCACTTTGGCATCTGAGTTTGTAATTGTTGATTTTATTCTTTTAAAACCACCCAGAAAATTGTTTTCCGTTGTTTCATGCCTTGTTATGAAATACATATATACATTTCTAACCATTTTTTTAAAAATAATTTCCTCTTCATATTCTCTTCTGTAATCACATCTGCAAGAAAAATGTGAGTTAGAAACATTAATCATTTGGGATCCTTGTGTCTAAGTCTTTGAAGACAAAGTGCTGCTTCTGCTGACTGTAGACTTTTTTGCCCAGGGTGGTTTCCTCTTTCCATATAAATCAAAAAAACCCCATACTGCTGTTCTTTCCAAATCAGGTGGGGGCAGGGGGAACCCTCAAAGAATAAATAGCTGGTTTTCATGGGATGTTGCCACCACAAAAAACAGGCCATCAACAGAATCTTAAAGGATTTTTGAGAAACAAAGTTTAAGCAATCTAAATTAAAAACAAAGCCAAATTTTTGCCCTGCCTAAAACTGGTACAAATCCTTACCCACATCACTTCAAAACTGATAGGATTCCACTCTCTGAATGTCCCTTCAGGTTAGGAGTGTTTCTTAGGGTCCTGCAGATTGGTTTCTAGACTTCATGTGCTGATGCATCAACTCTCAATAAATGCATCAAATAATAAGATTTATTAGCATTTGTTGATGTCTCAAATTTCTGTGAAGAATATCCAAGAGATGGTAAAAACTGACTGCTGGGCGAAGATTTGTCTATTGAAAAGCAGGAGAAAGGTTAGTTGTGGGATATTGGTGTCAGGTTTTAGGAATTAGAATTTTCCAGTCTCTCAGATGACACAGAGCATAACTGAGAAGTTTAAGTAACTTCCCCACAGTTACTCATCAGAGACAGATGTTTCACCCTGCACATGCAAAGCAAGTAGACAAACACAGATGCCAGAGGTGAATTGCTGCATCTTGCCTGTCTTGTATTTCCACTCATCTCTGGCCACCTGTTGTCATCATCATCTATCCAGTAGAGAAAAGCCCCTCCATCAGGTAAGCACTTTCTTTACCAGTTTTGGAGCAGTATAGATGCTTGTTCTTTGTAGATCGATTAGATAAAGAGCTGTGTCAGTACTATTGCACAGAAATGTTTTTATTGGCACATAAAGCAATGGTGCTGCAGATCCAAAGGAAGCCTGTGTTGGTAAGAGGTGCCATGTGGCTGCCAGAATATCTACTTATTACTGGATAGTATTGAATAAAGTCCCCTTATCCTTTACAATGTTTTGGTTAGAACATCTGGTACTGCTCTCCTGTGTCAGAAGTAAGGCACTGAAACACTGGTGGGGTTTACCTCTCTTGAGAAGCTGCATCTTCTGACCCCTGCTGCTGCCTGTGGGCAGCCTCACCCCTTGCCCAGCTACAGTGTGGCCAGCTCGTGCCTCAGCAGGGCTGCCCTGTGCCCCGGAGGGAATGACTTACTGGATTCCCCTCTCTGCTGCTGCCAGCTGTCAGCTACAGCAAACAGGAACAGTTTGGAGGAACAAGGCCTAGACCTGGTGGGTCTGCCTGCTGAGCTATTTTGATACTGATTTGTGCTGGAATAACAGCAAAACTGGGCTTTTCACTGCACTCCTAAGCCAAGAGTGTGGTGCCTGCAAATATAGCAGTGGTGTTGGTATATGTGAATTGCCTACAGCTAGGCAAGAACATTGTGGAGGAGCCAGGAATTGAGACCTCCTGCACCCTGCACAGACTCCTCCTATGTCTTTTCACTAAACTTCTTCCCATATAACTTTCTACCTTGGCATGACTAATGTTCCCAATTAATGTGTACTAACCTCTAGCATTTTAATATAATAAAGTAATAATTTATGTCTTAATACAGAACTCAATTTTTGTATTTGCCTGTCATGTTTCAGGCACCATGAAGGGTCAAAGAACAGGTGTGGGTGTCAGGGGAGTGGTGTATTTGCAGCACTCCTCATGAGTTATGAACCCCTCAAACTTGATGTTGTTGGCTGTATCAGGGAACAAGATGTTGTTATTTGGGACTCCAGAATGAATCCTAGGCCCTGAAGTGGGAAATAAAGCAACATACAACTACTTTCTGAAAGTTGGAACTAACTCCTTTATCTGATTTGGAAAAGAGTCAGAACAGGAACAGCTGTCTGTGCTGGCAGTATTAGGGGATTACAGCACAGCAATTGCACCTGCTTTTCTCCCCCCACATCTGATTCTTGCTTCTGCAATTTTGTGTGATTGGAGAAAAGAAATGTCACAATTACCTTCTTTGTTTGCCTGCTATATTAACCACTTTAAAAAACAAGGAGAAAAAGATCAGAGAAGGTGATCTGATCCTTTTGGACGTCTGTAGCTGTTGGGAACAGTGGTGATTCAGAGCCCTGTCTTCATCTAGCCTTGTGGTGAAGTATGCAGCTGGTGGAAGGAATTGAGAAGACACAGAAAGCATCATATTAGATAGAACTTGTGCACTTTTGTTCCCAGATCGACATCCCTCTTGCCCAAAGTCCATTAATATTTAACAGGGTAAAATGAGGTTATTTTACTTTATTTTGAAAAAGAAAGCAAGCATCTTTCCCTGCCCTAGCAAGGACTAGTCATACAAAGTGAAGGCATGAGGATATTGGATTGAGATCATGCTAAAAAAACCTTTTCATTTTTTGCTATATGTTCAGGCCTACATCTAACTAAAAACATGCCCAAGAGCATCTGTGCCCTTGCCATGCAGTAACGCTATCAAAAGGAATATTACCTCCCCCAACATTCCAAAGAAATACCAGTAGGCCATAAATACATGCCTGTGCAAGCTGAGGGCTAGAACATCACATCTGTTTTAGAGAGTGATGCTCCTAGGGCTTTCCATACATACAGGACCACTGCACACTTTTTTGGGTCTCTGAGCAAGTAACAGATTTAAACTCTGCCCAACTATTGTTGTAAAGGCCACTGTAGAGTCCTCCCCATCCCTGACTACCCATTCTGTGCTTTGGTTTTTGAAGGGGAGACCTGCTCTCATGACCTCTGAAAGCTCTTCCTGTCTCCAGCAGGGTTGGGGGTAGGAACCCTTCACAGGGAAGTAACTGCTTTAAAATTAACACGTGTCTCTTTGCACTTGCTGCAATTATTTAGAAACCCCCTTGTCAAATGACCCACGTTAAGCCAAAGAGCGTATTACTAGGGGTGTGCTAACGGCACCAGTGCACTAAACCACAACTGACAGCCTGACCGGTGCTGTGCTTTAAAAGGGCAGGGCCACAGCGTTGGAGTTGGAATTCTGCTTTAATTAGGCCATTACCTGACCTTCAAAGCTGTATTTTGTTCCTCCTCTGCATGCTCTGCTGGAGGAAGGGCTGCTGGAGAAGACAGGAAGAGCCCTATCAGATCGTTATCAGGAGCGGATGAAAGCCATGCAGTTGCCTTTTCCTTTTGACGTGTGCAATTAGTTCGGCTTGTGTGGAAGAAGCATGTCAAGGTAAATGGCTGTCTCTGTCCTTCCCCCTGCTGATCCCTGGCAAGGCCCATCATGCAAAAAGCTACTCAATCACCTGTTGACAGTGGTATCCCTCTCATAAAACCTGATTATACACCATCATGAAGTACCTTTGCCCAGTGGTGGCCTGACACTACCATGGGCTGTTTTACGGGCAGAGTGCACTCCAGCTCTCCTCATAAAACTTTGTTTGAACCCATTTGTTTCTACATCTCTCTGCTCCCCTCCCCCCTGGCATTCAAAATAAGTTTTTCCATTTTTATGGGGCTACAAGAATCTTTATGTCCTGGGCAAGTGACATCTGTGGTGCTCACTGGGAACATGCTGCCATTACCCCCACTGCTGAGCTATCCCCATCCTGCCAACCCAGCAGAGTGCCACGGCTCTGCTGCCAGCTTTGGCCTTCTTGTTGAAGATACCGGGTGTCTCCTGTGTTTGCCCTGACTTCTCTGTCATCTTAGGCAGGGATCTGTACTAATGCACTTACCTTTGGGAAACCAGTGAAATCAGTTCCTGCCTGGAACTGCTGCTGGCTGCTGCCAGCGCACAGCACACACAGGGGACAGACCCTCCATAGCTGTGTGTTGCAGATGACTCTCACAAAAGACAAAAGTTTCATGTTTGGGCTGTTGGGGTTTTTTTAAATAGGCATAATAATTTATTTTCTTTTTAAAATTCAGTTCACTAGATTTAAGTAATGCTCTGCATATGAGAAATGAAGTCCAAAGCAAAGAAATCCAATGCAAGTGCTGAGACAGAGTTCACTTCTAATTCACCTTTTAGGCCAGTTGCAGCAACATTGCAGATGGGTTATGCCAAGGAAAGGCATTAAGCTCACTCTGTATCCATATCTCAGAAGCATGTGCATGTGCCTTTCCACCACTGCTGAAGGGGTGGCCCCTTGCTGTGCCCAGCATGAGCCGTGGTCACAAGTCTCCGGTCATACCCTCCATCTCACTGCAGATTTCCTGTGTGGTCACGGGAAAGTCATTTTGAACTCGTGCTATCTCCTTTGCTTTGACTAGAAGTGCTGCTAATCCTTTTCCTTCTTGTGAAGTTGAGTGTGCATGAACACTGACAGTGTGGCAGGCCAGTGGCTGCCAGAGCAGTGTCTGTCCTAGGACTGTGGGGATGGTTGTATCTGTCCCCATTTGGGGTGCTGCACCTCAGCAGATGGTGATGATACCAGTGCTCCGCAGTGTCACTTAGATCCCAGTGGACAATGTTTGAGAGAAAGGTTTGAGAAAAGCTTATTTGTTTAGTCACAGAGACTTTGTTTCCTTCTCTAAGCAATATTTAAAGGGTGATGGAGTAGTGGCTAAGTTAATTAGGGGACAGAAGTTAGATAATGTGCTACAAGAGGAGGGATATTCAGAGATGAACACAATGGAAACAGCACTGGCTTTTTACGGTGCTATTATACAGTTATAAAAAGTATTTAGCTCTGGTTCATAACAGGGAAAATTGAGGCATGGCAAAATCCAGTGGCTTCCTCAAGGTCAGACAGAAATTTATTTTGTTGGCACTAACATATGGAATGATCTGGCCACTAAC
Organism: Gymnorhina tibicen; assembly: GCA_013399875.1. Classification (NCBI taxonomy): domain Eukaryota; kingdom Metazoa; phylum Chordata; class Aves; order Passeriformes; family Artamidae; genus Gymnorhina; species Gymnorhina tibicen. The sequence goes on along the minus strand of VXAZ01005363.1, from coordinate 770 downwards.
ATATGGAATGATCTGGCCAAAAAATGACTGAAGTCCTGTGCTGCCAGAGAGCCCTGGAGGATGGTGTCTGAGTGGGATGTGGCCCTGGCCTCCCTGCTCAGACCCCCCCCTGCAAACAGGGACTTACACCCAGCTGCCCAAGGCCGGGGCAGCGGCAGGACCTCTGTCCGCGCTGAGCTGCCGTGGGATCTTGTGGGCACGGCGAGAGGAGGCTGTGGGCACTGGGTGCTGTGTGTGCAGGCTGCTCGCTGTCCCCCTGCCCGTGTTAGGAGGTGGCGGTTGCACAGTCGCAGTGACATGGCTGGTAATCAGAAAGATCATTTGTGCTTTTTATCACTTTATCACGAAGAAGCCTAGTCTTTAACCAGATGACGTTCTGAGCTGGATCTGGGGACAGATAAACCAGTAGCTGCTGAGTTCAGTCTTGGTCATGCTCTGAAGTGGTGGAATCACCATCCCTGGAAGTGTTCAAAAAATGTGCAGGTGTGGCACTTAGGGACATAGTTTAACGGTGGACCTGACAGTGTTAGGCGTATGGTTGGACTCCATGATCTTAGAGGTCTTTTCCAACTGTAATGATTCTGTGATTCTACGGACCACTGGCGGGAGGCACCTGTGGGGTCCGGGGGGTCTGCAGGGACAGACTGCTCCTGCCGCCCCGCCGTGCCCTGCTCCCCGCTCCACTTGCCTCCTGAGGGCGGACCGAAGCGCTGAAGGGGCGGGCAGCCCGGCCTCGCTCGTCCGCGGCCTTTGGCCGAGCGGCCGCGAGA
>VXAZ01005360.1:367016-437371 GCA_013399875.1 Gymnorhina tibicen | reverse complement strand
CTGTACCCCCTGCACCGCAGCGGCAGCGTGGAGGACACCTACAGAACCAACTTCGTGTTCGGGCTCTCCACCAGCCAGCAGCACCTGGCCAAGTCCGCCGCGGGGCTGGGCCTCAAGGGCTGGCACTCGGACATCCTGGCCCCGCAGCCCTCGTCCCTCACCAACAGCTGGTATTTCGCCGCCGAGTCCTCGCATTTCTACTCGGCCTCGGCCGTGTTCGGGGGCGGCGCCGCCTTCCCCGCCTACAGCTGCAGCCAGCTGCCCTCAGGCTGCGAGCAGCCCGGCGCCGTGCGCCGGCGGCCCCGCCAGGCCGACCGCGGCGACTCCCGGCGCAGCTGGCACGAGGAGAGCTCCTTCGAGAAGCAGTTCAAGCGCAGGAGCTGCCAGATGGAGTTCGGAGAGAGCATCCTGGCGGACAACAGATCCAGAGAGGAACTGGGCAAAGTGGGCAGTCAGTCAAGTTTTTCAGGCAGCATGGAAATCATTGAAGTGTCCTGAGGGGCAGAGGCTCGTGTGACTGTGGCAGAGTCGCTTCCCCTTCCAGGCCGCTCCCCCGGCGTGTGAGAGGTCCCTGTAAATCTGAAACTTTGGGTAAAAAGCTGGGGGGAGGGAAGAAACAGAGGCTTCGGAGTGAGCCAGGGAGAGCTTGGTACTGCAGGGAAGTGACAATGGCCTCTGCCCGAGGAGACCAAGTGTGCTGCTGGGCTTTTTCCTCCCCTCCCCGGGAGAAGGGCAGAACATTTCACAGACCTTTCCCTGTCAGAGGAAGCAATTCTATGCAATGGATTGCACATCCTTTCAGTGGCTTTTAACAAGGAAGCTCCCTTGGTGTCAAAACCTTTCTCTGGTTCCACTGAACCACGCTCCTACCTGTCAGAACTAGTTTTGTTCTCCCCTTCCCACACCCCATGTCTTCACCAGTGCACCTTAGCCCTGACACTGAGCCAACCTCTGGAGGGAAACCTTTTTCCTGTAAGAAAAGGAGACTGGGAGCGATTCCAAAGGCCATAGGGACTGGTTACAGCAAGGCTGGTCTGAACACACCGTTCAGACAAATGTAAATACTGGTGTAACTATTGTTCTAATGGATAGGCTTTAGGTAATTTGCTAGAGAGCTGCTTCAGAGAAAAAAAAAAACCCAGTACCTCAAAAATACATGAAATAAACTAGGGCTTTATGGCTGCCACATGCTGGTAGTCAGTTCATAAGCAATGTGAACAAGTAATGACTGGCCACGTTTGATTATTTTTTTTTAAAGCTGTCTACGCACAAGTGTTTCAGTTGGCTCAGCAGCAATTCTAAAGAAGATGAATGAACCATATTTAGGACTGTTTCCCCCAGTCTTTTGATACAGTATTTGTATTTTTGATATTAAGCTGGTTTCTGGGAGAGGGGTAGCTGCTTTGGCTTCTAAGCTATAATGGAGTGGTTGATAGCAGGGCTACATGCAAGAGAAGTGGCTGGTACAAGTGGCCACAACATGCTTTTCTTGCCCATTTACAATTCAACTTCTCAAAAACAATTCAAATGTTTTGGGGTTTTTTTTTAAGGTAAAAATGAGTTGGGGTGGGCTTTTGTCCTTAACTGAGCAGTTCCAGTGTGGAACTGCGGATGCTCAAGGCTGTACCGTGTCCTCACCCTCAGCACCCCAGGGCAGACACCTCCAGCTCGAGGAGGTGTCACGTCCCTGGTTTCCCAGGAGATGAGGCACAGCCCTTCCCATGTTTTTGACAGCAACCCAGCTGCTTCCCCTCCCACCTTGGCTGCTGCTCACCTTGGGCTACACGTGCACGTTGCCGTGAGAAGTTTATGGTCAGCGAAGGGTGGTACCAGAGCCACTGTGTAAAGCTGCATCCTTCCTGCTCCCAGGGCCTTCCCCAGCACCCCTCAGACTACGTGTGTTGAGGGGAAACTATATTGTTTTGTCCCATTTCAGTGCAGGCAGCTGAAAACTGTAGTAACAAATAATTAGCCCTGGCCAACAGCTTTAAAAAAAAAAAGTGTCAGTAGCAAACTGAAGCCCTAATTCAAGTCAGCAGCTTGGGTTATGTTTGGGGTTTTTTTACTGTAAGTTTAGCTAGTTTGTGACTCAAATCTCAGGTTTTACTATACTGAAAAGTGGGGAAGATTTTTGTCATTGTTTTGTTTTGTGGCTAGGATGTGACTTTAATTTCCTACAGTGGACCGTTGAAAATAGCACTGAAAGCTACAGCATTGATTAACTTGATCCTAAAAAGTGCAGAAGGCACAGAGAGAGGAAGCACCAGGAGTCACTGAGCCCAGAGGCTCTTTGTGCTGGACCAAGGGCCTGGGCAAGGGACAGGTTGACATCACCCTGGACACTGTGTCAGGTGTTGGCTGTTCATGGAACATGCTGCCACTTGTCACTGTTTACATCGCCAGTGGAAGTGATTACATCACGACTATTTTCAGCTGTGTGTGTATTTACCTGTGTAAACATCTGAACAGGGCTCCTCCTCTCAGCCACATTTCAGGAAAAGCCCCGTGGCTTTGATTTAAAGCAGTTAATGGGAGTTAACACGTATCAATCCCTAGAGGCAGAAACAGATTCTTCCTCTTTTGTGCTCCTTCGGACGTGTGTGTTCTCCCCTTCTTTGTATGTTTGGGGTTGGTTTGGTTGATCGCCTTCTGAGGAACTGATATCTGGTCTTGTGGCTCCTCGTGATTCCCAGTGTGTTCTGGATGAATCCACGTTGTAGGCTCAGTACTTACAGGGGGCAGGTTCCCATAGGAGGAAGCCTTAACCCCATGTCCTGCACAGGGTGGTGCCCTGGCTCATACCTGAATTAGAGTCCTGTCCCTGAACAATACTGGAAATGGTTTGCAGAAGTCTGGAAAGCAAAGTGGAGGATGTGAGAGGGAAATATGTGTACATGTTCAGTATGAATATAACGTATGGCATTTGGTGTGTGGCATACTTGGCATGTTTGGTGTATGGCAAGCTGGTGAAATGGTTCGGAGAGATGAGAGTTTCTCATCTTGTTGTGTCATGAGCATTACCTGTATGTTATGATGAAATAAAATCAGAAATGGTACCTGTTTATACAGAAGGCTGAGGAAGGAGTTGTGGAGTGTTTTACCTGCAGCAGAACCTGCTCCCCCCAGCACCCAGGAGAGCAGGGGCCTTGTCCTTCATGGAACATGCCCTTCCCTGCACGTGTGTTCCTGAATGACAGGGCTGGAGCAGCTTTAGGCCACTTGTCCCAATCAGTGGTGATTTTACAGCACCAGTAACCATTTAAGCCTCTTACCAGTCCCTGATTATCCCCTTCTTCTGCTCCGTTGATGAGCAGCAGTGGCACTTGTCTGCATTAACACCTTCCACCGTCTAATGCAGGTGTGAGTAACCTGTTCCTCAGGCAGCTGGGGCAGTCTCGTTAAGCAAGTATTTCAAATTGATGAAGTTACCCAGAATGAACCCCATGCTTTTTTCTTGCCTCTCATACTTCTTATTTGAAGAGTAATTTAATTACTCGTTTAAATGCTTGTTTTGACTGATGCTGTCAGCCTTGAAGCATTCCGAGCAAGTTCTGCTTGCTGAGATTGGAGCACACCCCCCATTGCTGCTTCACAGAATGGCTCACACAAATATAGCATAGATTAGAATTAAAGAGGGCTGTCACAGTTATATCCTTAGAGGGCAAAGCTACAAGTTTAGGTAACAGCATCTTCAAACTCAGGTGCAGAAACAGAAGCTTTCTCTTTTGAGAATTTCAAAGCGCAATCCCAGAAAGGGAAATGCAAAATCTTCAGCCTCTCTAAAAGAAACCGAGCCATCAGGCAGAGCACAGGTAACAACCTGTGTGAGTTTCTGTGCTTACTTTCTACAAACAAGGTGTAGCAGCTCTTAGAGAAGAAAACAAGAACCATGCAAATTCAATGGCATCATCAGCTGTTTAGCCTACAGAACAGGTTGACATGACAATCTTTTAAGATTTAGCTGCTCTCCTCACTCCAAAGTCCACTTCTGATTGCAGTAGCCCTGTTTGTTCCCTCAAATTCTGTTTTTTGAAGTATTCACTTCAGCTTTCACCACTCCTCCTGCCTGCTTTGCAGGACTTGCTCTGCTTCTGTTCCTTCCATCCCTCCACTCCTGGCCCTGCCACCAGACAGCTCTGGGAAGAGACAAGTCTAACTCCACCTCCAGTCAAAACCCAAGGGGCAACTGAAATGTGCCTCATGCATGTCATCAACACTCAATTTTCATTTCACTGCCTGGCATTACTGGGAAGAGGTCCCTGAGGTCACTGGGCTCTTGATGTAACCATCACAATGACATTCCTAGAATGAAGTGAACTGAAAACAGAGCAAACCTCCCCCTGGCAGGGATCAGGTAGCCCTGCTTTTGAGGGGGCGGGGGAGGATAAGAGAGTAGAAATGTGGTGATTAGGTGAACTACTGTCTTTACTAACCATATTCATCAGCTGGGGGCTCAGTATCCTGTGACTCACAGCACAAGTTATAAACTGACTTCTACCAGAAAGTGGGGGCATGAAAAGCCCAGAACAAGGGGGACAGCACCAGGGTCCTAATAACACTGGTACTTCTAAAATCCAAAATTACTGCAATTCAACCAAACTTACCTAGCCAGACGTTTTAATTAGCTAGCTGTACACCTAGCTAGTTATTATTAATTGTATTTATTATTAATCTGTGATAAAAGTAGTTATTCTAGCACTTTTAGACAGTGTAACATACACAATACCACTATTATATTATACACATGAACCCACAACTGAGAATTCAGGTAGAACAGTCTTCCTAATACATCAGCTTTGCCTGGCAACAGCACTTTCCTTTGGAACGCAGCCTGCAAAGAACTTCTTGGCCCTCAGGTCCAAATGGTTGCTCTGAGGCAAACTGAAGTGTTTCTGCAGTAAAGCCTTCAGCTAATTCTGCACTTCCAAGAATATTAATAAGAGTCACCATAAATAGAAAAGGAAAGGGAGCTATTTCTTGCCTTCTGCAACACCCACCCCTGTGGGAAGGGGCTGCTTTCCTAGCATGTAAAATGCTGCCAAACACTTCTGGAGCGTTGTCCTGCTGGAAGGGATTGCTCAGTTTGAGGAGTGAATTTCAGGTGCCGTTTCCAGGGACCCTCACCATGCTCCACTGCTGTACAAAGCTGAAATGTGACACTACAGGCAACCATGAGGCTGGGGCATCAGGCCATTAAAAAAACCCAAAAAACAAACCAGCAGCAAACCAAAAAGAAACCCTGTAAATTTGCCTCTTTCTTTGTGCAGTATCCCCGGTGCAGGTGAGAGTCCATCACCACTCCGCTTTCCCATTGCCGTGAGAACAGTGCTGCAGGTGCTCAACTGCCTCTAAACCACTGATGAAGTGTGTTAGAGTAACCTGTTCCCTGCAGGAAATAGCTCCATCCTGGGATTCCCTAAGCTCACCAGGTTCCCAAGAGATGCTCCTGGAAGTACAGAAGGCTCCTGCCTCTTCCCATGGAGGGAAGTGCAGTGGTGCTCTGCAGATTCCAGGGCTGGAATGCCCATCCCCAGTAAGCTGCCCAGACCTGCGGCAGGGAAGCCCTTTTGCTGGGATACACACATAAACTGCACTGGTAAGTTCTCTCAAATCCCTCTCTGTCCAGAGGGACTGTTCACATACCCAGTGTTTTGACAAAATGGGCGGCCCTGCCCATTTATTTCTGGTTGTGTCACTGTCCCACAGCACGTCACTGTATTTCACAGGATCATGGAATTAATGAGGTTGGGGAAAAGCCCTTTGAGATCTACCTCCAACTTAACACCACGTTGTTGACCAGACCATCCCTGTGGGGTCAGTGTTCACCCTCTGTCTGTAAAAATACAAAACTTTTTAAAAAAGACAGAAAGGATTCTTTTAGGCAGCTGACAATGAGAATTGCCCTTTGAATGCTCCTCTCCTCCCCCAGTCCCAAGGACGATTATTCTGTGAGGCTGTAGCTGCCACCCCACTGCTGGTGAGTCCCAAGTTTCGCTGCTCACAGCCTGTATTCAAACTGGACATCAGTGCCAACCAGAACTGGGACAGCATTGGGAAAAAAAAACAAGTATTTGTTTTCATTCTGGGGATGTTTCCTCACAATCCCAGGGCAGAGGCAGCCCCAGGGCAGCTGAACTCAGCCACCTCCATGGCACAGAGTGGGTGCAAAGTAAAGCTGAGATACACCTGCACTGCTCAGACACCGCGGTGAGAAGTGGGAATGAAGAATGAGCAACTGGAGAAACAACACACTCGGAAAAGAGCCACACCAAAGGTTTTAATGCTGGAGCTGCGGAACACGGAGCGTGTAGGAAGCTGAACAGGGTAACCACCCATAAACCACGGAGTGCTCAGCCACGAGGCTGGCAATCAAAATACCCTCTGGCAGCTTGGGAACGGGAGGGACGTTACAGCAGTACCTCGGGAAACTACTGGCACGCAGTCTGAGAGAGGGGCTGGCTCATGCAACCAATGGGCCTATGAAAACGTGTAAAAGCTTAGAGGAGGGGAAAACACACTTTAAATATTCAAGTATATTTAAATATATTTAATTTAAAATACATAGATTTAAAAAGAAACAAACAAAAACCACTTTTCTCTCCCCTTCAGCAGATCTTCACAGGAATTGCCCTGCAGGTAGGTTGGCACTTTAGCACCCTGTCAATGCATTCAATGACAAAAACAACGGAAACAACAAAGCAAACCTGCTCTGCATGGGCAGCACAGGGACCAGCGTGGGATGAAAGGAGCACCAGTGGCAGCACAACAGGGGACTTGGAATAGCAGAGTCAGGGGAAGGGCCAGAGCAGCTCAGGCCAGAGCAGAACCACAGCTCCAGTGACTCGTCCTGCTCCCCAGCTTTTCACAAGATCACAAATCAAGAAGCTTAGCCTGTACCCCAGACCACACACCACCCCAGAAAGCAGAAGATGGCAGCAGTGTCTGGTTTCAGGGGAGCACACCAGATTATTCCCTGTTCATAGCACTAAATTTGGGGGAGAAGTAACAGCTGGTACATTCGAGAAAGATACCTGAGGCCTCCTCCAAGAGCGTTTGGCTTGGAAGAGGAAATTCATAAGCAGAAAGGTAATTCCAGTCACATCTCCAAGCTCCTGCTAAACAGCGTGGGAAGGAAGCATCAGTCTCACCCTGAGCATCACCTGCATCTGAGCTGAAGCTGAAAGCAGCATGTGGAGCAAAGCCAACAAGGAGCAGCCAAGCAACAAACAGCAGCTCAAGAAGATGTGGCAGGACGTGTCTCCCCCTCAGCAAGAGGACCAGAGACTTACAGTTCCTGAAGGCAGTGACAGTGTTTTAAATAAAACTGTAAACCATCATTCAAGGACAGTTAGAGGGTGCATGCTTCTTACAGTACCCATATGAGAGACTATCACCTGTGGAATTAAGGTGATGACGTGAGCATTGGAAAAGGTTGGCCTTCACCTTTCAGCTCTAATTTCTTTCTAGTTCAGTTGTTATGCCTTCCACAACCTGCTCTTGCTGCTCAAGAAGCTCTGTCTGTAAGGCCCAGCAGCACAGCCACAAGCTTAAAGACCAGTGTTCCTAGGAACAACCATTTTTTCCCCATTCTCAGCCCAGTGCCTTGGTGTTTTCTGGCAAATGAGGAAGGAACTGATTTGCAGCCCTGCTCCTGCAGCCTTCAGTTGGGAATACTATTCCTTTGCCCTCATTAGCACTGCAGGGAGCAATGCTTTGATCTGATTTGGCCTGAGGCCAAATGTCTACAAGCCTCAGAGAAGTGTCTTACAGGAGAGAGCATCTGCCTTGACATCCAGTATCAGGATCTTCCCACTGGCACAGGCTTCCAGCACACCAGGGTGTGGGACACTCATGATCCCGTCTGGCAGACAGCTGAATGTCGCACATTTTAAATATCCAGACAGCATCATCTGGAAAAGAGGACAGAAATGGCTGCAGCCACTATTTAAAGCAGCTCAATATTCTGGTGTGTCTGATGGTGGAAGGCAGAGACATATTCCATGATGGACAATGAGGACCCACAAGGGCATGGCCATGACAAGCAGCTTTTCATGGGTTAAGTCTCATGTAAGCTTTTAACAAACCAAGTGTAAAACATGGCAGGAAGCTTGAGCAAGGATGGAATTCTGATGTTTTATCCTGTGCAGCACACAGCATGTGCCTGTGTACATACAACTGTGTAAAACCTCTGGGGTGGGAGCAGCAGGCAAGGAGACCCACTGCTGCCTTTGCTAAAAAACCTCCTGCTAAGTTCCCTGCCCTACCTGAAGCAGCCAGTCCCTCTTCCCATGGCATCATTCCAAAGGGCTTCATTTCTACAGGACTCTGCTTTCAGATAGTGTTCAGCAGGCCCTGGGATCCAACCACCGCTGTGGTTCAGATGCACATCTAAGTTGGCTGCAGTCTGCATGACAAAAATTCACGCTACGTGGCCTTTGGGAATGCAACAAGAGCACAGCCTGTTGCTTCTTGCCACCAGGCAATAACTATTACAGTCAAAAACCTACTGCACTCTTACTTCCAAATGCTCAGAGACAACTTTTTGCTGAATAAATGCTCTAAGTACTAAGAACTTAGTACTAAGATTTATCGAAGCAAGTTGCCTTTGGCAAGTGACCCTACCTTGTGCTGTACTGGAAGCTGGGTTGTCCCTGACTGTCCTCACCACTGGAACTGCACTCCTGACATACCACAACCCTTGGGGTTCATGGGCTCTTCAGCCTTGGCTCGCCTGGGAGGAGGCAGGAGCATCCTGCTGCCTTTGGAGCAGGTGGCTGAGAAGGGCCCCATGGTTTCAGTCGTTCAGCAGCGTGCCAGCGCCAGCTCCTGGCACAAGGGCAGCTAAACCAACACCAACAGCCAAAGGACTTCTCGTGTCTCTCCCTTCCGCCCTCATAAGCTTGAAGGTAAAGAAGCAGCTGCACCCCACTGGTAAAAAAGACAGCACCAAGGTAACTCAAGTGTCCCAATAAAAAAAGACACCTTGTGTCCAACTTTGGGATGCAAAGTGAGCAGCTTGGTACTGGTGCCTGTCAGAGGGACACAAAATGCCACCAGCTGAGGCATGGGGACATTGCCAGGGCAAGGGGGAAAGGAACACTAAGGTTTGCTTTACATTAACAGACATACGTATCTAGAAGAGTTACTCCTTTACAGCCTCCTACATTAGTGAGCCCATAGAAACAGGAGCCTCAAGGACATGCCAAAACCCTGCCATGCAAACCATGTTAATTATGATAATGGGCAGATTTTAATAAGCCAGTTCCTGGCTTCCACACTTTCACCTATAAAACACACATATTTCCAAGGCCAGGGGATCTCAGAAATACCTTCCAGCCATCCAGTTGTCTAAACCCCAGTGGCACAAAAAGCATGTTAGAGGGTTCATCACACCCCATATCCCTTTGAATTTTTTTAGTAAAAAAAAATAAATCAGATGAAAGGAAATTCCTCCTCTGTAAACCCCAACTAGTCACAGCAATGAAACAAATGTGTCTGCACAGGCGGTGTAGTGGCAAAGGAGACAGGAGGGCAAGAGAAGGGAGATGAAAGCACGGTAAATCATCTCCTCCGGGGAGCTCCTGGATTCCTGGCTGTGCGGCTCTGGCAGCCGACGCTGCTCTCCCTCCGGTGCCCTGGCAGAGAGTCCGGCGGCAGCGCCGCCCGCTCCAAACAGCTGCCAGTGCAGCCTGCTGGAAGCGCGGCCGTGCCGAGCGTGGAGTGTGAAAGGTGAGGAGGGGGAGCTGCCGGAGCGCTACGACCTCAGCTCCCGGTCGGGTTTCATGGAGAAGGGCTCCAGCCGCTCCCCCTCTGGCAGGAGGCTGTTCAGCCGCTCCATCAGCGGCACCGTCTGGTCGATGCCCATCTGGATGCGGCGCAGGATGGCAGACATCTCGTTGACCTTCTGGATCTGCTCCGCGTACTTGGCGTACTTCTTCTGGCGCTCCTGCATGAGGCTGTAGAGAGTTTCCACAGAGAGGTCCATCTGTGTAAAAACAACGAGCAGAACAAGGCTCATTAGGACAACTGTTGCCGCAGACCTTTCAGCACACTGTCCTTCCCAAAAGCAACCACCTTAGATGCTCCACTAACCGGAGGTAACACACAGGTACGGAGGAGCTCCTCATAACCAGTCTGTCATGGAACAGAATGATTCATAGTTGTATACCAGGGAGGACATAAGATGACCTCAGTTCTCCACCCAACTACCTAAATATCTGATCAGAAAATTCTTCATTTGCAGGACTGAAAGCCAACAGGCACTGCCAGGGATTTCCCAGTAAACCAATACACACATCCTCCAAGTTATCCAAACCCAGGGAACCCGTGCCCTCTGCCTACACCTGAAGTGTATTTTCACTGGAGATCATTCATTTGCAAGCATTAAGCTCTACCAGAGTTGCCAGTGGTAATTTTTCTCTTTTTAGCCAGGTTACTCTGCAACTAAACCACAGCTGTTATTACCATCGTCAACTGGAAAGCTCCTGCCTTGAGAGAACCACAATGGATTGCTAGCGTCCCTAATTTCCCTGAAACCCAAAAATAAGAGTGTTATAAGTGACCCCAGGAGAGACATTAAGTAAATTAGCCATGCAATTAAACACAGTCAGTACCCAAACATGGCTTGAGCATGATGACAATGACAGGAACTGCAGTGCTGTTCCTGCCATTGAGTGATGAAGGCAGCCTTTATAATTCACAGCCCATTTTTCTGTTCAGCCAGACCTGCAATCTCCAGGCAGGATTCAGCCAGTAGCTGCCAGTACCTTAAACACAAGCCCAGTCAGATGGTTTAAGTTGTTTTACATATCCTAAGACGTACCACATGTTCCGAGAGCTCAGTAACAGGGCTGCTCCAAGCCCCCAAGTGCACACTCGAATCTCGGTTGCTTTGGTTCACTGTAGCTGTACTCGACAACCCCAGTGACTCCAGTGCACTGGCTCTTCCAACTGGGATGTCTTTGTGGAAAGCAGTCCCCTCTCTTGGGACTCAGCACAAGCCCACCGTGGCTGTGAGTGAAGGGCAGGAGAGGACACACACTGAGCAGTTTTAGCCCACTGCCACCTCTTACCACTGTTTTCTCAAACCTTTCCCATCTCATTACTCCCAGAGGAAGGAGGTAATTGCTCACGATGAAACAGCCTCAGGGAATTGATGCTGAGAACTCCTGGTCTACGAAGAAGCACAGGTTCAAACAACATCCCTCTCCTGAACTGTGTGACTGAGTCAACCTATCCGGTGGGGGACAGTGACCGTATCCGTCATCAGGGACAACACACATTTATCAGTGCAGTGCTAAGGAAACAGGGTGCTGACCTGACCTGACTTACACAGCACTGAACAGGAGGTGCTGTGTCCAGTGCTGTGGGTCTGTAGGGGAGAGCCTGCAGCAACGGAGGACTGGGTGGAAATGGTGCAACACTGGAAGGCCCCGCTGAGGAGGGAGGTCCCAGCAGAGAGAACTCTACCATCCCACTGGTGGTAGCAGGGTTTGACACTGGGGATGAACTGCTGTAGCTGTATGTGCTGACAAATGTCCCTTTCAAGCCCTGGGGAAGAGGTCAAGTCAAAAATAGTCAGGCAAGAAAATATTTTATTGAGAAACCTAAGTTACAAACAGCATTGAAAACAAACACACAAGTTTCTGCTGAACTTTCACGGGGGTTAGGGGGCATTTCCCCCCCCAACACCTCCATCAGAGCTGGATCCAGTACCAATTGACCTTTTATTTCACCTGTACTTTGTACTGCTCTCAGGCTGAATTCTTCCTCTTTGCCTCTGTGCTTTCCTGTGAATTCCTTCCTCCACGCCTTCGTGCACGGGACAAAATAAAAACCAGCAGAGCAGGAAACTCCAAATAGAGTGGAAACAATTTAAGCCTACACAGGGGTTTCTATTAAAACCCCAGCTGAATAATTTAGTAGCTTGGCGCTAGCTCTGTAAAGAAGAGTGTGTAAAAAGCAGACCACCACCAACCAGCAAGTTCAATCCAGTGCCTAAAAACATCCTACCTAATGAGAGACAGTGGCCTGGAGGGGCAGCCAGTGGGAAACCTGCCAAAAGCCAGCACGCCTCATTAAATGGAGCAGCGCAGGGACCCAGGCAGAAACCGCCTCTGGTTTTGAAGTTCTCCTCCACTGCCAGGTTCTCCACACGGCCTCACAGCACTGTGCAAGAAGCAAAGCTCGCACCTACCAAGCTTTCAAGCAAAAAACGCCCAAGGCCCCCCTTTCTCTCCACTCCAATAATTTCCAAAGTCTGCTGACTTTGAGGCTCCTTGTGTAAGTATGAGTAACATCCACTTACTGGTGGGGAACAAGGGGAGAAGCTGATGCTTCCTGCAATAGGAAGAAGAAATGCAGAGGGGCCTTCCAAGCTCTTTGCTACCTTTGGACACATTCACAACAGCCATAAAAAATGCTGCCTCACAAGAAAGAGAAAGGGTGGAAGTGAGTGCTTCCTATGGTTTCCTTACACCTACCATCCAAGTTTGCCTGCTGAGGGAGGCCACAGCAGCTGCACAGCCAGAGACACGACAGGGAGAACTGAAGTGGAGTAATTGTGAGGAAAGGTCCATTTTTACTCAGTCTGAACCTGGTCTTTTTAACTATTAAAAAAAAGGCAACTAATTAATTCCTGTAGATAAATGCCAATGCCTCTCTGCAGCTTTCCTTGAAGCAGGCCTAAGTACACACTTACATCCTTCCTGCCTCCTCCCCCTCCAAGCGAGCTCCTCCAGAGCCAGATCTTGTGCTTTTACCTCTCCTGGCATGCAGTCCCATACCTCTGGCACTCGGACGGGCCCTTCAGGCTCTGAGGGTCAGGCCCATTTACCCACCACAGAGACTAAAACCGGCCTGCAGGAATCTGTAATGAGCAGGGAACACGCATAAGAATCCACTTCATTCCTATCCATTTAATTTCATACAGTAGCAATAAAAAGCATCTGGAGAAAGGGAGCTGAGGTAGAGTCTCCTCCCTTGCCTACAGCCAAGGCAGTCCAAGACACCCGTGAGGGTCAATGAGTGAATTTGTCTTCTCTGAACAGCTTCCATCGACTCCCGTGTCCCTGACACAAAGCCCTGCCACATTCTCATCTGGAAAACATTCAAGTCTCAGCCTTCTTGCCCATCCCAGTCTGTAAAGCTCTCTGGGAAGCCCAGCAAGACACCCCAGCGCCAGTAGTTCTTCAGTGTCCTACAACCATCTGAGAGTGTTTATTTGAGCCATTGTTTCTGCTCTGGTTGCTTCAAGCTTCCTACGGCGCCAGGCCACCAGAGCTGCAGACAACTCCCCATCACCCTGAACCCATCAGATATGACAGATGTGAAGCAGCATTGTCACCAGGCCCCTGACAACCTCACCATCACCAAGCTGTCCTTCAAACATCACCACTCCATAAGCTACAACCGCCCCCAGCTTAGTGGTACAGAAGAGTTTCTGGAGAGTTAAAAGACTGGACTTACGGCCTGTTAAGAAGCAACAGAACAAAGCAGAGGGCAGAGACCAGCATGTGAGGTCAGAGTCCTAATTCTCATCAAAGCAAGAGGTTCTGCCCCATCTGGAGTTGAGAAAAAAAGACGTGTTCTCAATGAAGGGGTGAGAGCTCCTAAGGGATAAGTTATTTCTTTCCAAAAATCATTCCTCCTGTCAAAGCAGCAAACATGAGGCTGGACATGCCCAGAGTAGAAGACAGGATCTTTCTCCCCTTCCTACATCAAAAAGGATGGAGGAGTTTCTTCAGTTTTTCTTTCAGAAGCACAGGATCATAAAAATGGACAAGCCTAATGCTCACCCTCCAGGCATGACACACTTTTTTTGTACAGCCAGTGACATTGAGAATTTGTGTCTGTTTCTGTTTCAAATGCCTCCTGTGTGGATTATCATCAGCAGGACACTAATTTATGCCTCAGCTTCACATTTAAACATGAAATGACATCTACTGGGCTTTTCTTTCGTCAGATGAAAACAGATTAATAATTACTTCCAACAACAGTGCAAGATGGATATTCCCTCACTTAAAAGGGCCTCAGCACAGCCCCTCCTACTACACCATTCACATTGTCAACCCTAAGAGTCTCCTCTGCATTACACAGGCCCATTTGTAACACCACACTGATGAAACACAAAAACAACTGAGGATGCTGTCAAACATCTTGCACACCATAAATTCTTGCATTCATTTAAAAATTCTTCTTGGCCCACACTGCCAAGCAGAATAAAGACATTAATTTAGCCCACGAAAAGACTGAGGTCAACACTGGCCACTGCCCAGTTCTTTACAAGAGACCACGCTGAAAACAAACCTGTGTCCATATATATACATATATACACACACACACACATATATATATACACTTCTTACCTGGCATGGTTTTTTAACACCCCTGTCATGGGCACGTGAGTGTCCTGAGCTCTCGGAAACAGAGGTCACATCTTGTTAGTTCAGTGACTGAGAGACTGAAAACTGCAACTAGACACATTTTCCCTGGTTGCAGAACATGCAAATGCAATCAGAAGTTCATTAAACTTGGAATCAGGTTTCTAGATGGGCACTGCTGACATTCATAACAAAACAAATGTATCTCATAAGAGGATGTTTGGACATTCCCAGCTTCTCCAGTCCCTCCTAAAATGCCAATAAGGCAAGAAGATGTTTTTGTTTCCCCGCACATTTAGTAACAGCCTTCAAGCACTCAGCCAGACATGCATTTGTCCTGTGTCCTTCTGTCCCAACAATTTCCTCTCAGCTCCCATCCCCTATGGCTGCCCCTCCGAAATACACAGCTATTAAGGTGCAATCCTTATTCCAGAAAGTTCTTTTGCTAGAGCAGCACTCTGAGCACAAGCAGCCTTTCCTTCACATTGTCAGGTGCTTGACTGGGGTTAAATGAACATCTTCCTGCAGCTGCACACAAACCACATCAGAAAGTGGCAGGCGGGAACATGACTGCATGGAATATTAGTCACGATGTGCTGGTGTGAAAATACTTTTCAATCAACACACTTAAAACTGAAGACAGCTCCTCTTTCTGTACTGCCTGAAAACAAATGTGCTCAATGAATGGCTTTTTTTCTCTTCCCCTCTCTCTTTGATAATGTCACGCAAAGTCAGCACAATAGATCGTGATGACTTCCTGATGATGGGAACATCCTCTGTTTCTCCCACTCAGCACACACTGGTAAGTGATAAACTCACTGGGAAGCTTCTGTGCCAGGGTACAAAACAGAGATGCCCAGCCAAGGATCCCACCCTTCTCTTCAGCTTCAGCCATGAGTACAGCTCTGATGCATCTGTACCCTTCCTCTGCCCCACTGCCAGGTAAACAACTACAGTTTGTGTTTAGGTTTTCCTTATCGCATCTAAGATCGAATCCCATGCCAAAATATTTCTTGTGCTCCCTCTGTGATCTGTGGTTGCTGTAAACAATTGATAATGGTTATTCTGTCTAAGCATTGCACAGATCACAGTCAAGTTAGAGAACAAAGAGTAACCATTTTAACTGGCTCTGGAACTGAGTTATAGCAGTATTAATAGGTACATCAAGGCCCTTACTCCTAAAGATCTAAATTCAACCCATGCTTGGTCCCTTAGTACTATAATAGATACATGATAGCCTAAGATAAGCAGCTGCACTGTAGGATCAAGATTTAATTATTTTGGAAGGCCTTGGGACACACAAAAGCATTCAGAATTCCAAAGAATAAGAAGGTTTATTCTTGAAATAAGCTTTTCCACCTTTATGTCAGTGTTTCCCTGCATATTGTGTTATTGGACAGGATGTGTTTGTCACTCCCACACAGTGTGGCCTCCTCAGCCCACACCTCCCTCCCGGCTCCAACTGGAGACCTGCCTGCCCGAGAGCCACCAGCACCCCTCTGCCAACTGGCAGGCCCCCAAGATTAAGTTATGGCTGCTATCACTGACTGGTGCTAAAAAAAGTCCCAAAGCTACAACTGAAACAATATCTACCTCTTGCCCAGACCTAATGAACCCACAGACTTCCAGGCGTTTAAAAAAGGCAGGGCCCCACTTCACAGAGGTGGGAGAAGATGGGCAGCAAAACCTGACAGCCAGGGGAATATCTGGTGCTGCAGATGCTACAGCCAGCTCTCCAGTTTGGACACATCTCCTATCACAGTCCCATTCTACTGGTCTGTCTCTACTTGTATTTCCCTCAACACCACAGATATCCATCATCTTTGTCTTTCAAAACAGCTAAACTATTCACAAAAGCAAGTGAAACTCAGGGCGATGCAAAGCAGCAGTCACACCCTCCTCCTTCAAATGAGCTGAATAATCACAAGCTTAGTTCTGCACTTAAGTCCTCAAAACAAACTAAGTCTTCCCAGCCTCTCTCTTCTTCAGTGGTTTGGTCTTCTGGCCCACGAGCTGGCCTGACTACCAGCCTGACAGTCACAAATCAGCCGGATCCCAGGATGAAAAGCACCATCTCTCCCCCTGCAAGTGATCCTGGGTTCTAACTCAGTGTTTGCTGTGGCTGTATCAGACTTAAATGCACATGATTCTTGAAAAAGTAGAAAGGAAAAAAAAAATCTGATTTTTAGCAGTAAGCTTTCTAAACTGTCACCAAGAAAAGATCATAGTAATTTCTAGCTCATTGTCTTTGATTAATAAGAACACCTTTTTTAGAGATTTCATCTGCTGTTTTTGTAGAACAGTCTACATCCATCTAAGAAGTCATCCCTAAAATTTATCATGGCTAAAAATGTTAAGTTACATCCTTAACATTAGAAATGCTTCCATACCTATTCTAAATAACCAAGTTTAAGAGAAATAAATACAAATACCCCACCCAAACAAGATTATTGCACCTGTGTGTGCAATGTTCTCAGAAAACCTCTCTTTTGTGGAATACAATTCCACAGGAATTATTAACGCATTCCTGATCTGTCTTCAATTAGCTGTTCCTGGAAAAGAAAAAATATGTATCTGTTACAAACCTACTGCCTAAATGATAACTTGCACAACTCTTATTTCAGGCTACCTAATAATTCTGCTAGAAAACTCAACCTTCAATTTCCTCGTTTCCTGATTTTACTCTGCTGACACATTACTTGCCCACAACACTCCTATCTCCAGCCAGAGCTCGAATGTTACGGGACAACAGCACTAACAAATGCTATTTACCCTCAGGGGGTTATTTTATAATAAATTTCAGTTTTGTACTTTCAACATGTCAGAATGACTAGCTTTAAGCAAGCTGGTTTTCCCATCACAAATAAGCTTTGATTTGAAAAGAGATGCGCACTATCATTAATGAGATGTTTCTCAGAAAACACCACCATTCTCATTTCAGAGTGAAAATAGTCAGCATCATTACATTTGCAAGCCATCTGCTATTTATTCTCAGCTTCACAGATGGGACCTGATAGCTGCATGTCTTCTTTTCCACATGTCCTACAGAAGTCTTTCAAAAGGGAATGATATTGCTGTGCTTAGTCAGGGTTAGACACACTAGAAGAAAATTATATTAATTATTATTAATTATTATCTTAAATCTGTTCTCACAGAATGCAAAGGAGCTGAGTTTTAACTATTTCCTGCTGTGTGCGAAGCGCTAAAAGGATTATCTAAGACTCCCTCTTTTTCTCTGGGGAACTGCACACAGAGCTGGGTTCACGCACCCTGACACACTCCCACTGCCAGTCCAACACATCTGGGTGCATCAGACCTCCCTCCATCTGCTCTGCACATGCCTTGGACACATGCAAGAAGGCTGAAGTGTTAGATGTGCATGGACATGAGCCCAGCAGTCAGGAACTGGGGACTTCTGCACACCTGAGAGCCCTGATGAAGCTTTTGCTCTTTTCCTGCAGCCACATCTCTCATATAAAAAAATCAACTTCCCTTCACCAGGGAAACTCAAAGGCATGTCAGTTACAACAAAGGCAGTCAGTGATAACCTGAAAAAACTCCTGAAATATCTATTTGTAGCTTTACATCAGCTCTTCCATGTTTGAAAAGCACATGAAATGAGCCAAGAATGCCCCAGGGATGTTAAGGGGAGGATCTACTCCTTCATTCCCAGAAGAGAGACTTTCAAGGCTGACGCCACCATACTTCCACAGTGCTCAGATGTCCCAGCAATCTTCTGGAGGTCACAACATCTGGATAGTAAATCTTTGGCTTCAGGAAAGCCTCAAGGAAATATCGAGCTCTGTAGATCATTTACAGACCAAGCTCTTCTGAGGCTATAGACTATCGTTAAAATACAGTAACAAGAGTACAAACCATCAGAGATCAATGATTCACACAAGTTCAGTGTGACAGTAGTGCCAGCTCTGATCCACTCTGAGCATTCATTTTTATTGCATTGAGCTGCAATAAAATCTTGAGTGGCCTCAAGATTCACAGAAAGCTGAGTATTTCTTTCTTCTTTTTTATGTCTACTAATGGATCTCTAGAATGAATTGATCAAATGCAAGAAGGCATTTGAAAATCTGTACTGTGATCTGGTAGGAGAACATGTAATTGAAGTAGTTCATCTTCAGTTTCTGTGTAGCTTAGGTCAGGCGTAAGGAAGAATTAAATTCTGTGGACTGGACTAAGTAAAAGTAAAAGCTTTGACCCAAGAATCCTTCCTCACCTTAAAAACTCTTATAAATTCTTTACCATATACTGCTGTTACGTTGATTTCTTTTACAACTACTACCTGAGCCTCTTTTTCAGCTGGAACTCAGCTGATTTGGGATTTTGTCTTTTAGACAATTTGCAGCAAGTCCCAGCAGGCACTCTCCAAATGCATCACTTGCTGTTTCAGTTAAAAAAAAGTAAATTAAAAAGTCTTATTTTTTATCCAGTTCACTACAGTTTTGTCACAGTTCATACACGTGATTACAGCAAATTCTACTATAGTATAATTCAGCATTTTACCCAGGCTTCTAGAGGTAGATGACACATCCAGTCAGAAGCAATGCCCACATGAATTAATTAATAGTAAATCATATGTTTCATACCTCCAGAGCAGCGCTGCAATAATGGCTAATAAACGTTCTCATGTAGAAGCATTCGTGCCCCAATGGCACAGAAACATTTAGGAAACCCTACCCTTCATAAAAAGCGAGATGGGCAGATTATGGCACTAAGGCTTTGTAATGCTTTCAACATGAAGTCATCTCTGCAGATCACATCTGATTGTTATCAGAGTGCTAAATATGGGGCTGCTAACACAAGGTCCACCCTGCTCCCTCAAGTGTACCAACTACCATCTCTTTAAGTCATCAGTGCAACTCCAAATGTTTGCAAGTAAGGCTGGCTAACCTGTCTAAAACAAACATTAAACTGCTGAAAAGCTTCTAGCCAATATTCCTGGCACCTCCACACCGCACCCCAATTCTCACTTAAGAGCAGAGTTGACACCTTGAAAATTTCAATTCAACACCGAAACAGGAGGTAATAGTTAAGAATGAAAGCTTGTAAATTGACTTTTCCTATACCAATACAATCCTTCAGGGAGGGAGAAGGCCATTTTTAATCTACATTAATGCCAAACTGATTTAGAAAGAGAAATCATATCATTTTCTATCTTCATTTGACTAAGCCAAACAAGCGAAGCTTTTCCAGTTTCCTCCCCAAGGTTCTCCACTCCCCACACATCCTTACAGCCCTTGTCTTGTGTTATGAACTCTCCTTCCTTGAGCATTACGAGAGCTGCACACAATGTGTCAGATGAGATCCCTAAGCTTTGTGCAAGACAATCAGCATACTCTCATTTCCCCTGGGAGCACAAGCCATGATACACCCCAGGCTGCTTTCTTCCTACCTCAAATCCATTTCATGCCCAAATCCAACATCAAGTCTGCTAACTCTGTAATGAAATCTAGCACTTCTTATTCCTATCTGAAGTTCTACAGTGTTGGGGCAGGGGGTTGTTGGAGGTTTTTTCCATGTGGGAGAACAAGGCTAGAATAAGAAATCCAATTTCCTAGTTTAAGCAAGCTGTGAGAAGGAACTGAATTATTTTCCTTCTGGTACCTGATGATCATAAGCTCCGTGCACTAATCCTGATTAAAATGTTACTAAAAGGCTTTGCATGCCAGACTTGGGATCTTCAGTGACAGTTTCTTAGGCACCTAAGCTCTATAATAATACAAACCTTTCTGTCTGCTAGATGCTTGTTTAAACTTAATTTTCGTCCTAGGAAATTCAGTTGTGGAAAGGATTCCAGTTTGGATCATTCCTCAAGAGGCCATAAAGGAGAAGAGAAGAGATCATGCTGGAACTGATTACACACATATATTCTAGGAGCAAGGGACTGGTCTTTTTTATGACACCAGACGAAGCAATGCGTATCAGCAAAACAGATTTCAGACTGTCACCAGTGCAAACAATCTTTCCTCTTCCTTTATAATTGCTAAGATCCCTTCATAAAGTTCATGTACAACAGAGCACTGGCCATCTGCCTCAGGCATACGCTGCAAGACATTAATTCTCTATATTAAAGTAACAATTGTGAAGCCTTTACAAGAGCATTTTCACATTTTGGTGCTGGCTGGTTAAGACACCACCCCACCACTTAGGTATTCAAGCTGCTTGCAAATCAGACTGGAGAAAATTGAGCAAGATCAGCTAAAGGACATGAAGCTAAATGTGTTTCCAGCTTAAGAATCCTGTGCATTTATTTCTGCATGATGGTGCTTGTTGAGATTCCAGTCTTTATAAACAACACTTCATTGCTGATGAGAGCAGAAATAAAGAGCTGGATAGATTGCCCCAGTCCTCATCCATCAACTTCCAAGATGCCAAAGACTAAATTTAAGGTATTGATTTCTTACAGAACACAATGCTCCCTAGGTTTTTTTCTAAAAGGCAGTGTGGCATTAAATCCCTTGAAAATACAAGTGGATTTCAACCAAGGTTCTTCCCCTCTTCAGAAATACCACAAGGAATTCTCAGGCCTCTTTCCCTGGATTTGGGGCATTGGTAATTTAAGTCTGTGAACCAAGAGGCTCAATTTTGCTTGCAAGTTAACACAGCCTCATCTAGAACATCTTCATATGTTGTGTCAAAACTAAATACATCTCAATTTTCACTTTTGCCAGGCTTCTTTTAACAGGGTTACTTTTGACTCCCTGGGCCCTCCCCTTTAATGGGCTGAAAGGTGACTTCATGGGCTGATCCGTATGGGCCTTAAAGCAAAGGCCTGAAGCTGAAGATGCATTTTGGACTCAGTAAGGCCATTCATCTTTTGCTGGCCTAATTCGGTTTAGTCAGAAGGTGCATCACTCTCAGGGCACATCTGCTGAAAACAGATTTCACAAACACTCTTGGAAACTCAGGTCTGAAACCACCTACAGGGAAACCATAACTAAGAGGGAATGGCAATAAACACTTCACTCAGCAGAGTCCTGAAACAAACCAAACCAAAGACCAGGCAAAAAACACCTCCCCAAAACTTCCCCTTCATTTGAGCCCATTCCCTGAAGGGACAGTGCTCAGCTGTGACTGGAGCATGGGATGAATCTCAGGCACTTCAGATCTTTCTGCCCGTGGAGGGATGGAATTAGGAGAAGTGCCTGTGGTGCTTCACAGAGTAGAAGCTCTGTGTGCTTACAGCAGAAGTGCACCTTGAGTCTCACTGCAGCTTTGCCTGACACAGTCCCCAGCCAGGCAACATCCTTCCGAACTTTCTGGCCCAGATCTCATTCATTCCTGGTGATGGAACAGCTTCCTGCACTTAGGACAGCTTTTCCCTTTATCACCACCCTAAGGGACCTTGCCCATAGATTTCCAGCAAGGAACGTCAGACTTCTAGAAGCACTCCCTACCACAGCCAGCCCTCCCACCCCTAAGGAAAGGGGTTTAAAGCCATGGGCCCCGCCCACAGCAAGCCCATCCTTTCCTCAGGGTGAACAAAACCATGTCCATGACTTCCGCACACCGCATTTCCCAGCAGGTTTTGCCACAAGATGTCCCTGATAAAAAACCACTTTGTCACAGAAACAACATAATTGCAAATAAAGGTCAAAGGGCCACAGAGCATTCACAAAAAGATAAACTGAAATCCCTAAATCCCCAAATTGTTGGGCATACGCAGTGACATGAATGGCTGAATCACAATTTATGAGTCTTAAATGCATGAGATAAGCTATAACACGCTGTATATAATGCTTGTGCATAAAAGTGATTTTCTTGTCAAATGCATTAGATTTGCTGCTTATAGGAAATAATGATTGAACTTCTGCTCATACTTTTAAAAGGCTTCTGAAATATATTGGGAGACGTGATACTGTGTTTGTGTGGCTGCAAAAGTTATTTATTTGCAACTATTAAGGGATGTATTTCTCGACAATTTAACTTAATACTAGAGAAGCCCGTTGCATTTACTTTTTGCAGCAAGCTGGTAAAGAAAAAAACCAAAAAAAAGGAAACCACAACAAGCCAAATGCATATACATGCTATTCTGGAGTATTTGTTCAAAATAATGAGCTATTCCCATAGAAGAATTTATAGGTATGAACCAAGCCATACACTGCAATTTGCTGCATGGCAAACCAATTACTGATATTAATGCCTGCCTGGACAAAATTTATTTAACTATTGTGAATATAGAAGTAATATTTATTATATTTGAAAATGTGGGGGGTTTCCCCAGACTCCCCTTCATAGATGTGTGCCAGCTTAGACTGAGACATTTAAAATTTCATCTTGTATTGTAAAAACTGCTCTGTTTTCAAAATTATTGGCAGTCTGGGACTCCTATGGCAATAAAAGCTACAAATAACACTGCGTGAACATTTGTTTTCAAGGCAAAGCATCAGAGCCCTCCCAGTAACCCATTTTCAAACACATTTTAAGCACAGTGTATCTAGAAACTACCTTTGCCTTTAAGGGTACATCGGATACTTCAAAAGCACAACCCCTTTGACAATGCTGGGAGTCTAAGAAGAAATGCTGAAGATCTTTTCACTCAAAGCTTCTTTGAAAGGAACTTAGAGGGCTTTCAGTTTCCCTTTTGCTTTCATAGAAAGAAGACAGGCCTCAATTTTCACGTGTGACTAGTAATTTTTGGCTGCTTACCTTCAGATATTTTGTAAACTGTGATTTTTGAGAAGCTTAGCACCTTGTGCACACAGTAATCCTATTTTATGGCACTGAAACCAGACTATTTTGAAGGCACACCAAATCATGGACCCCTTCTGAAAATTTAGCAGTGTTCCCCAGCTTTTACCTATCCTACTTGGTTCCCATTCCCTGGTATTCACCATCCCCTGTCACATGACTTTTGAAATTCTCTCCCTGGCACCCAAAACAGATGTCCTTCACTGGTAAGGACTTAATGGAAAGTAGTCCTCTCTCCACTTAATTTGCTGCTTTCCCCCCAGTCACACCTTTAGAGCTGGTCAACATTTGCCTTCAAACTAATCTTGTCAGAAACCCTCTGTTTTGCAGATCACAGACTTGGGGCAGGCACTCCTGCTGAAGAGAGCCCGTGCGGCTCTATCAAACCCCCAGCAGCTGGAGTTCCTCAAAACTTCAAACAAGTTACCGTGCAAATCTATAGTATTTTCCCTAAAAAGATGCAAGCACACCTTCCTTTTTTTTCTTGACAGTGAAGACAAAACCTCTTGTCATAAGTAAATCACTCCCTTCCAAAACCAAAACTCATTCTGGTATGAAGAGCTGCTGAAAAAAGGCACCTGAGTCAACCACCTTCAATCACGTCTTCAATTCTTTCCCCTTCAAGGAATCGCTTGGATAAATGTATTTCTGCTAGAGGGAGAACAGTCACAGCCACCTGGAAGCTGCACAGGTTCTGACTTTAGGAGCAGATATGGATCCAGCCAACACTGCAAAGCAATTCTGGCTAAACTGGGAAATGGGATGGAGAGCAAAGCTAGACTGTACTGCTCCCTGAAGGTACGGAACGCACAGCTGGCTCTGCTCACATCTGCAGTCACTACTGTCATGCAAGTAGGGTTTATTTCTTCAGCTTACTCTCTTTCCTATTAAGAACCATTGTAATTTAATGTGTGCTGATTTACAAACCACCACAGTCAATTCTGAGTTATTGAGGACCAATTAATTTACAGCAACACTTCTGAGTTTTGACAGAATCCAGGAAACTTCTTTCCTGGCGACACAGACAATGGACAAAAGGTATTTACCCTGGGACATTTTGTCAAGGAAAGGCTAAAAAAAAATCCTGGCTGCAGGCAGTGTGAGTATAGCACATTATACAGCAGGACTATTACTCACTGAGCACAGCTAGTGAGAGTTGAGAAGTGAACATACCTCAGACAAATGGTAGGAAATCAGACTGAAGCTCACTAATATTTTGTAGAAAGTTAAAAAACATCAGTCACTTGACAAGTCTGTTATCAGAAGAAAAACACTTCAGTACTTACAGTGTTAAAGAAAGGGAAAGGGAGATACTGGCTACCAAAATGAAGATAAAAGAATTTACTGTCTCAGCTCGTGCACACATTCTGCTTTTCACAATACACTTGATTTTCTCTTTCATTTCTACACTTTACTAAGGGTCAAAGCTTTGTGTACACGGCAAAACTAAATCACTGCTGACAAATGGGTGAGCCAAAGGCGATTTCCTTTGTCTACACTTGTAAGGAGAGACGTCCCCTGCTCTGGTTCAGCTGCACCCTGTGTTGTCAACAACTGTCAGCAGTGGTTCGATTTAGTGCATCAAGGAGAGCCCAAACAATTTGGAAAGAATGATTTAAGCCGAGTGGGTCCCACCCAGCTCCTCCAGAACACACATGCAGAACAGCCAAAGCAAGAAAAACATTTAAAAATTATTAGGAAAATGAACAGTAAAAACCCACCAGATCTGGCAGAGGGACTGAGAGCATCTGAAGTTACTTAAAAGTTGTAACCAAAAAAAAAAAAAACAAACCACCAAACCACAGCTGATTTGTCAGTTCTCTGACTCACAGAATTCCCCATTTCTCCATCACTTTGCCAGAGGAGTCTCTTATAAAGAAGCTAGTGAGAATATCAGTATCATCATTTAATTATTTTAGATGAAAGATAATCACAAGCCTTATGAACCGGAAGAAAATTACCATAGCTAATTTTAAAGGGACTCGGCCACTTGTCCTACAGAAGGCAAACACAATTAATGAAGATTGTACTGGTGGTGTCTACCATGACTTTAAATCATATCACTATTCCCTCTCACACTTTAACAGCCAAAAGAATTACAATCTGCTTGGATTAATACAGTACACTGTCATTAGGCTGGCAATTAAATCCCTTTTCTGAGATTGTGTGATCTGGGTCACCAACATCTGCAAATATCTTTACATCTTGTGTAATAGCTGGCCTCAGACCTTGATATACCAAAGTAAAAAGGCCTTTTTAATGTTTCCCACATTATTCTGGACTTACAACTTCATGATGACAGCAGCTTCTCAAAACAGCCCATGAATCAAATTTATTACCCAGTTTGTCATGTGGGATTTTCTTAACTCTAAGCCAATAGAGCAACAACAAATCAAGGTCAGTGTTTACACTGCATGAATAAAAATTAACCGCATGCTCAAAAACGTTTTTTTGACATTGAAAAGGTATTTGGTGTCAAGGATTTTTGATATATGCAGCATTCACCAGCTCTTCTACACACCTGGGAGTATCTGAGAAAATACCTCAAGCAACAGTTCCCTCTCATGCCAGTCTGTCTTGACTTAAAAAAAAAATAAATCTGGCAGCCATTCTACTGCTTCCAACATCAGTAGTCACACATGAGAAAGACAATCCCACTGCAGGATGCACATCCCAGGAATTAATTCAATCCCACACAGTATCATTCAATATTTAAACAGATTGGTGGTTTCCAAATGATGGTTTAGTGGTAAAAGCAGCAGCACAGGAGACATTTTTGCCATAGAGGTCAGAAATGAGATGGCATGTTACGGGCTTTGAAAACAAGTCTAGCTCTACAAATCCACTGAAGTCATGCACAGAAGATGTTAAGATAACTGTTTCCTTCCTTAAATTAGAGCCTAACCATGGGGCATAATAAAATGTACGCTCTACAGACCTAAACAAGGAATGCCACCTTAAAAGCTTCAGTAATCTTTTACTTCTGTGAGAGCTGCTTGCAGCACTTGCCATTCCAGAGGGGCAGCCGCTGCTTACGGCCAGGCCTCCTCAGGCACGGCCAACAAACACGCACCCTGACAGTACCCGCAGCGAGCACCCGGGGCCTTCGCCTGCAGGGCACAGCCCCAGGGCTGCCCCGGCCCGCAGAGGCTGCTCTGCAGGCTGCCGCCAGCCACCCGGGGCCGCGCCGCGCCGGCCCCCGCGCTCCCGGTACGCGGCCCCGGCCCTTGCCCGCCCCGCACCTCCTTGACGCGCTTCACCAGTGCGTTCTGGTCGAAGGCCACGGCCTCTGCACACTGGTGGAGGTGGTCCTGGTAGCGCAGGCACAGCTGCAGCACCTGCTGCGGGTCCAGCTTCTCCAGCTTGGCGTTGGTCGGAGACGTCTGCCCGCTGAGGAGTCCTACAAAGCAAAGGAAGGCCCAGAGTTAAGTCTGACCGTTCATACAATTAGTTCAGTTGCAATCCAAGAGACAGCAGAACAAACCCGGCAGACAAGATTTATGAGGGGTGATGAAAAGCTAATTCAGAATCATTTAAGGATGTTCCAAATTTATAGCAGCGCATAGAACAGTTTGCCATAGAGCTTGGCCCTCCCTGACAGAACCTAAACAGACTCTAAATGCAGGTCCGTAACGCACATCTCCTCGGTTTTCAGCGATATGCAAGTCCTGTTTTTTCTCCTCCACAAGCAATCCTAAACCGTGAAGAATGAGCCCTCTCCTAACTTATGTATGCCAGAAGAGGAAGGAGCTGAGATCTGCATTCCCAAAAGGGCACTGGACTCATACTATTTTCACCAGACTCACACTGCCAAAACCAGAGCTCTAAAAGTTCACTGGTCCCCCAAAATAAACCTGAGGAAACAAATGGCCCACCTGAAGTTAAATTATTAGGGGTGAAATGTCCGCATTTTGCCTACCTTGCCTTTTTTAAAGCTTCAGAACTCTCTTACCTTCTAAGGCTTTTCTTTACACTCTCAAAGACTGGCAATATACTTCTTTTTGTTTAATATAGAATAAAGATCCCTACCTACTCACGTGACCAGGTTTCACAAAAAGCTCACGAAAAAAAAGACACTGGACTTAAAAGTGGGACACCGGTAATATTCAGAGGAGCAAAACCGCCCAGAGAAATTTCTCCTGCCCATTGTTTGTTGCCTACACAGTGCAACTTGAGAATGTTTGCTGAGCTCAAGCATGTGTGTGCCACACTGACTGCCTTCCTCCCCACAGCAGCTGGAAAAAATGACGCTAAGCTCTCAGGCCATCCTTTTTTTGCTATTACATTTACTTACTTTCATTTAATTTTCCTTCAGCATTAGCACAGCTTTTTTCTTGTTGGGACACCATCTGTGACAAACTGCACATACACACAATATGCTTTTCCCAAAACATCCATCAAGCTATGTAAACTGAATTCAGTGACTGCACGCATGTGCCCTCTGGGACTCTCATTTTACAGACAGGAAAAGACATTCAAACAGCAAATGTAAGCAAGCATCACACTAAGCAATTAAAAAGTAATAAATGCCAGTTATTTGGATTGGAAAAGCTCTTCTAAGAATGTACCTCAGTGGGAAATGGAAAGTATTTTGAATGGCCCCCATGCCTATTGGAAGCTACAACTGGTGACATCGAGTTCTTGCCAAAGCACAAGAACAAGATAGAAACCAAGACACAAGTCAGAAATAGCTTACATATACGAGCAAGTTAAACCTTTTTGAAAATATTTGCAGACCAAAATGAAAATAAAACTAGGACAGTAACTTCATCAAATATGAAGAAGAAGCAGGTTTACATTTCATCAACACTCCGCATCTTATTCTCCCAGGATGCTCTCAATTGCTCTCCACACAAAAACTCATCATAAGAGATAAAAAAAAAAGGTAATTTTGTCTTACTGATTTGTCCACTACAATTGTGTTGCCTCAGTCAAGAGGTCAGGAGAGGAAACAAACACTTTTAGTCACAAATCCCTGTATTAGTAACAGTCAAATTATTTTTTATGTTTTGGAGGGAATAATCTCAAACAAAATCTTAAGATTCATCAATGTCAGTTGCAGATCTTTCAAATCTACTTTCACGTAAAGTACAAAACTGTGACAGGAACAAACCCACCGAAGGAAATAAGACTTTTAAAAATTGTTTATGTTTCGTGTTCTAGTGCTTCCTCAGTTCATGAATTGTGATCTTTTACAATATTATCTTGTCAGGATGAATGTTCCAATAATGTTGTCAACTTTTAATATGCTGAATGTTCACACAGGAATGAAGAGTTCACCATACACCTGAGGCACTTATCCTGTCTCTGCACTGATCAAATACACGATGCTATCAACCAACTAATTTTCTTTTATTACTAATCTCTCACCAACTTCAGGAGGAAGAAGAAAATTAGACACTGTTTAAGAGATTTAATTAACGTGAAGTATGTACTTTGGCCAACTTATGCTGCTTATGAGAATTTTGAAGTGGAACAGGCCAAGGACTGTAAAATGAGCTAATAAAGAACATGCTACTTAAACTCATGTACTTACAGTCTTGTACAGGTTACATAATGCTAAAAGAAAAATTAATAAACCTAAGCCTCTAATTTCCTATCCAGAGAAACACAAGCTCGAGTGCAGGGAGACATTCCCTATTCAGCTGGAATTCCTTCGTAAGAAGGCAGAGGGGGAAATACAATCCAGTACAAATGTTTGGACTAGGGATAAAAAACAAACATGATATGCTGCTTAAAGATAGACTATGGTATTATTCTGGGTGATGCAGTAGGGAGAAACCAAAGGAATTAGCTTCTCCAGAGACCTCTGGGGTAATGCTGACAATGCTGGAGAACAATTTAGCTTATTTTCAACTTGCAAGAAAGGAAAAAGTACAGTAAACAACAGCCAAAAAAGGCCATGCAGCCTGGCAGAAACTCCCATTCTCAGAAAGTCAATCCACCATTTTTTGCTGCTCACTGTAACCACTTACTAGCCATGCTATAAATATTAACATTTCTTACTAACATTCCCCTCTGCCCCGCTCAGGTGAGACCCCACCTGGAGCACTGCATCCAGCTCTGGGGTCCCAGCACAAGACAGACAGGGATCTGCTGGAGCAAGGCCACAGGAGAGACACAGAAATGGTCAAAAGGTTGGAAACACCTCTCCTGTGAGGAAAGACAGAGAGCTGGGGTTGTTCAGCCTGAAAAACAGAAACCTCCAGGGAGACCTTATCATGGCCTTCCAATATTTAAAGGGGCTTGTGAAAAAGACAGACTTTTCCCAGGGTCTTTAAGTGACAGGACAAGGGACAATAGTTTTAAACCAGAAGGAATTTAAATTGGACATAAGGAAGACATGTTTACAATGAGGGTGGTGGGAAGTTGGATGACCCATCCCTGAGAGAGTTCAAGGTAAGGCTGGATGGGGCTTTGAGCAACCTCATCTAGTGAAAGGTAGTGAAAGATGTCTCTGCCCATGACAGGGTGGTTGGACTAGATGATCTTCAAAGGTCCCTCCCAACCAAAGCCATTCTATGATTTAATTATTTCGCTGCATTTTATTTTTTAGCAAACCTTATTTATATTATAATAATATAATGTACTAGTAAAAATCTCTCGTCTTGAAAATCACTGCTTCCTTCTTAAAGCCTTGTCCCACATTTTGACCTCTCCACTGAACAGGGCCATCCCTCAGTGACTGGTCTACGTGTGGTTTGTAAGAGGATATGAGATCACATCTGTTGCAATAACATATTTATTAGGTCACTCCTACAAGTGCCAAGAAGGGGAGAGACAGAGGTCACTGAGTGGTTCAGGCTCGCTCCTGAAACATCCAGAACTTGAACCTGGCCACCAGCACATCTCAGAGCGAGCAACCAACCACTGGGGTACTATCTCTTCTGCACTGAGGAAATGGTATTCCTGTGATTTCTTCTGTGGGATTATTACTCCCCAGCCCCCCAAGAGCACAGTTCTGCTCTGAAATGAAAAGAAAACAGCACCGAGAGCTTTCATTTCTTATTAAACTGAAAACTCATTTTTCAAGCTGCTGGTTCTCTTCCAAAGAAAGAAGCACACCAGGAATCCTCTGTGCACTGTCTGGAGCCTTGGGAAGAGGCTGCTTGGCATGAGTGATACAACACACCCCAGTGTGACAAGGGACAGCAGCACGGGGGTGTCGTGGTTGAGGAAACAGGAACGGGAGAATGGGAGGTCTCCTGCAGAGCTCCAGTGCATGGACCAGAAGGGTTTGGCAAGTGCCAAGCATTGCACAGTCCTGGCTATCCAATTACACCATGAAACAAGGAAGACCACAGACCACCTTTGTGCCTGCCGTGATGAAGAGAAGTCAAATCTCCCACCTACTCAGACACATCTGGTCAGTAAAAAGCATGACCAGGAGGTGACAAACAGCAGCTGGGACAAAGAAAGAGTCACATTTCTGAAGCACAATGGTGCTTCAGAAAAAACCAGCTCAATACACCAAGTATGTCATGCACAGAGAAATATCATATATCACTACAAGGCTAGCTGACCCACAGACTTGACAAATCTGTTATTGTTTCCATATTCCTTGGCAAAGCAGAGGCATGTTAAAACCATTTTCCTCCTACTTAGTCATCTCCTTGTTGGTTCCAGGTCAACATACACGTCCAACAAATCACATCCTACTGAGCAGAAGAAAGCTGTTAGTTTAAAAAGCATTTTATGACTAGAAGTGAAGTTCTTGAAAGAAAGCTTTTCATGCAATATTGATTCTGCACACATACAGAACATAGTACCCCACCATAGTTATGTTCTGCTGCTTTAAGGAGCAATCCCAACAATACCTTGAGTGCTTTCCAACCTGAAAAGCATTAATTTATTTTTTTTTTGACTTCTGTATTTCCACTTGTCAATCCCCTTTTCAACCAGTAACAGCAGGCATTACAAAAAGAAAAACAATAGGTTGTTAATTCATTATTAGACAGCAAAGCATATGATGCTGTGGGGTCTTGTTACTAATTTTAACGGCAGAAAGAGTTGCTGTCATCAGCTAACCAACCTTTCTGTGGAATATAAGAGAGGACTTCAGAAGTTACACCTTCTTAAATCAGACCAGAAGTCTACCTTGCCCAGAATACTGCTTCCAACATCTGACAACAGTGGACACTTAGAAAAAAAACCCATCTTTTTCATGCCTCCCAAGTCATTAATGAAAATTTCAGGCAGAAAAGACTGTGCTCAGTGAAGCTGTGGATACTTGAATTTCACTAATCCTTTTTGAAAGGAATACCTTTATCTCCACAATATCCTGTGACAATAAGTATGATGCCTATTTACACAGCATGAAAGAAACCCTTATCACTTGCTTTACGCTCTGTGGTTGTGCTGTGACACAACAGAAGTCTGAGCAGGCTGTACTTCATCCCAACATCTTTCCAAGCTCAAAAACTCCACTGATCAGTCTCCCCTCCCACAGATGACTTAATTTCTTTGATTACCTCTCTAATACCTTCAAATGCCTCTAACCTGAGGCCTTACTTCCCTCTTTGAAAGCCAAGTCAGTTCTTCTCCAGAGTATATTGGTCACACCTCTAAAAATGCAGTTGCATTTAAACTGCTACCCCTTTGCAGGACCTGCTAATCACCAACACCCTTTTTAAGAGTGTGCATTGCAGTGCATTGTACATGTCATCACCTCCTCCCCCAAGACCAAGGTTAAATAAAACATCGGATTCCACACCACGGTTAGCAATGGCTTGTCAGCTTTACAGAGGCATTCCTGATGCTGGTACCTGTTTCTGGGGGTTTATTACCATTTTTTCTAAAACCTCTTCTGTGAACACTTCTCATTCATCCTTGTAAAGAATGATGCTTTTCTGAAAGTCTTCTCTGAAGACAATCCCACAGACTCTCCAGCAAGCTTCTAGAGAACCTAAAAAGTTTTTATTAAGTACAGACAAGTAGAAGGCCATTTTGAAGGAAATTTCTTTTCTGGTTTTCTGATGACCTCCTATTTAACCTGCTACAGTTAGTAATCTTTTGCTCTCCTAATACAAGTTTCTTTCGGCCTGGGTTTGGGTTGGTTTTGTTTGTTTTCTTGTTTGTTTTTGGAATGTGGGTATCTTTTTGCCTACAGG
Organism: Gymnorhina tibicen; assembly: GCA_013399875.1. Lineage (NCBI taxonomy): Eukaryota > Metazoa > Chordata > Aves > Passeriformes > Artamidae > Gymnorhina > Gymnorhina tibicen. Next base: position 405,174 of record VXAZ01005360.1, on the reverse strand, counting down.
TCCCTTCACACTGCTTTAACTACGCTGTTTTTCCTTCTGCCATTCTTCAAACCCAGCTGTACTGCCTGAAACTTATTTCAGCCATTCCCCACTTTTCATGCTACACTCAATTTTTATGACATTCCTCTTCATAAAATTAATCCAAGACAGTATTTTTCAGTTCTTCTATTCCTCATGAATTTCAGTTGACTACAGTTACTATAGTATATAATTATAATGATAGATAGAGTAAATTTCATTTACTATCATTAAGGCAACATTAGTTTCAGCTCAAAAAAAGAACTAGTGTTTTTCAAGTCTCCAGGAATTTTTCTGTGTTCCAAGGGTATTAAAAAACAATCAACCTCACAACTTGCCTCATATCGAGCATTTTTAAAGCTCTTAGGTAGAAGCTACCCAGTCTGGTCAGCTTCTTAAATAAAGTCTGGCCTCAGTGGCCACAGATTAACTATTATAGTTGTCTTCCTTGTTGCTATTTGCATGGGAAGATTGTTTTGCCAGTACCTTCAAGATCCTTAAGTACCAAGATCCACACAAGAAACAGATGAAATTACATCCCTAAAGACGGAGTCTTTCTTCTTGACTGTTGCTGCTTGCACATGTTTGGAGGCAGCAGCTTGTTATTAGCTGAAATAGAGAGCTCATTTCCATACATTCTCCATGCAGGAGCACTTTAATATCACCTACGGAAGAGAAAGAATTGCTCACCCATGTGCAGCAGAGTGAAAGGTATTAAAATGCTTGCATACAGATACGGTAATCAGATTTACAGGACTCTTACTGACTAAATGCTTTCACTTCTAATTGTGTACTTCCTCTCTCATTCTTGAAAACTAAGAAAAGACTACATTTTTCAGCAAAGCCTGAACAGTTAAAATAACTTTTCTGAAGGTTGTTTTGGTTTTGTTTGGGGTTTTTGGTGGTTTGTTTTTTGGTTGGTTGAGGAAGGTTTTGTTTGTTTGTGTGTTTTAGTAACACCTGAGTTAGGAAACATAACCATTTATACACTCAAATTTTAAAAACTCAGGTCACCCTTAAGAAAAGGGTAATTAGTAGAAGTCAGTTATAAAGAAACTGAAAAATGAAATAAAAATAAAATCACTACTATTCACCCAGAAATCTTTAAGCTGAAATGTGGATGACCACATGATCTTTTTCTCAGAGCAGTTAATTTTCTAAAAATCTCACTAAAAAAATACCTAGTACTAAAATACGTATTCACTCCAAAACAAAAGTTGGCTTTGTTGCCTGTGTATTTTCAATTCCTTTGAACTTTAGTGGGGGAGCACAGTGACTGTAGGCAAACTGAATAGCTATTGTGTGAGCAAAGAACACATTTGTATTGTTGCAAGGAATGTTGGCTGTAGCAGCAGATTTTCCCTCCACTTTGGAGTCGGTACCATGTGACCATTTACTTCTGCATGGGTGACAGACGGACTGAGGACTCTCCTCCTGCCCTACGGTTTAAGAGGCAACTTTTCTGACCACAGAGCTCAAATGTGCTCTTTGTGTGAATTCTCCACCTGGGTCTCCTAACACCCCCAAAACTACGGCCTGCAAGACATTAGTCACCAAGATATATAAATCACCTCCCCTCTTGCTCCTCCACCATGTGTCTTAAAAAAACAAACATTAAGAAGATTCAGGACATTTAGGCTTCTATAAAATGTAGATTGCTACAATTCTAAGACAAACCCCCACATTCTTACACATTTCCACCTGTTGAGGTCACATAACTTACATTAGAGAAACTGTGATTCAGAGGGGGTTTTGCTGTTATTATTATCATTATTTACGTTAAATAAGTATTTGTTTGTGATACTTCTGCTTTCCTATGGAAACTCATTCTGCTTAAGCCTTACATTCTGCAAAGCTTTCTATATATCGTTAGAGCTTTCTCTGTCACACAGGGATGGCCACACATAACCAATAACCTGCACAGTTTTTTGCACCACTGAAGTTTGCAGCTTCTCTCACGTGATGACTTTGGCTCCATGCATTGTATAAGCCATACAGCAGTTAGCACAATGGAGCCAGATCGTGACCAGGACTTTGAAGACTGCTGAAAAACACAAATGCCTCTCAGTGATACAAAAAATGCTTAAATGAAACCTTCCTTTTCAAAAGAAGTGAAGCTGAAAGAAATAAGAAATGCTGTCTCATTTAGATTGTTAGGAACCTGGATGTCCAAAGGGAGAACACAATGCACCATCTGCATGTGCTGAGATTTCAGTCTGGAGTCACTTAAGATGTGCCTCTCTGCAAGTACGAGATTGCCCAGGGGTTACATCTTCAAAACGTTGCTAGAGGTTGCCACAAAACTGGAAGCTCCTTTTGAGGCTTCAGGTAGGAAAAAAGGTACACAACATACGCTGAAGAAAGCACACAGCTGCACTTTGTCAACTAAAAGCAGCCAAGATCCTACCCAGTCCATCTCCCCACTGACTTTTCAGAGAAGTAATATGGAAAAGAAGTGGTTTTGACTACACAGTTGCAATATCCTAGGGCCAACTTCCTGCAACAGACCTCAAAGTATAAAAATAGACACAAGAGTGGAAAAAAGAACAGGGTTATTCACAGGGAAGTGAGAGACAATGCTCTTGTGCTATGCAATAAATTGTATTTGCTATGCAACAACCTTTTTTCCTTGAAAACACACCAAGAGCTACCATCATCTGATCATATACGCACGTCATATCCACAGGCTACAGCTGACCCTGTTATTCTAAGTACTCTGCAAACCCAAAAGCCAGAAAACGAACATCATCTCAAAAGACGAGGAACTGAGGCACCAAGAGATTAGATGATTTATCTGAGACCACATGGAACCTGCTGTCCCTTGGCCTGATGACTTCAGCGCCAGAACATCCCTCCCCTTCTCTGGCCCTCAAATACCAAACACCAGCAGGACAGGCAGCAGAGGAGCCTCATTTCCTACAGCCCCACAAGGGCTGAGCACTGAGCACGCACACAGCCTCTCCCACATGGATTCTCGGACATTTAATAAAGGTTCATAAAAGCCAGAGCCAAATCAACTTCTGACTCCCAAATTCGTGCTCCGCCAAAGGGAAGATCCAACTCCCACCTTCCTCATCACAAGCCTCACCACAGCTCCTGCACAGAAAATTATTCACTCCACTAAAACCACAGACAGCTAATCCTGTTGTTTTTCTCTTTCCTCTAGGGTAGCAAAAGGAATCAGGGCACCACGAGATCAAATACTAGAGCTAGTCCCAGGAGAGGCAGGAGAGAGGGAAGGGAAGGACAGAGGGGAACTTCTCTGTTTTAGCAGCAACGAGGTGGCACTTCAATTATTTCATGCGTGCAAAGCCTTGAGTGAGTCTCAACTTTACGTCCTCATTCTTCCTTAAAATAACGGGACCTTAACTACCTTTTGTATCTCTCTCTCTCTGCAAAGCTTTCTAGGCTGTAAATGGAAGAGAAATCAGACAACAGGATCAAATAAACTCAATTTCTTTTAAATAATTTTTGTTTTTAAAATCTACAAGCTAAAATCCATGCAACTGATTCTATTACTAGTACTAAAGATAAGCCTCACAGCAATCTTTATTTTATTTTAGGCAAAAGTGCATGGATATTCATCCACGTGACACAGTCCATACCCATAGGAAAAAAAAAAAACAAAACAAAAAACCAGTGTTTTGTGGTTTAGAGAAAAGATGACATCTAAAATCACTTCGAAGTACAAGGGCACCCATGTGAAAGTGGGGTCTGTTTGCTATTCCACAATAACCAGCCTGTGGGCACACATGAACCCCAGGTAAATTCAGTGGGGGCACACACACCGTGCTGCTTTCACCGGGAGCCCAGGAGTTTGGAGAAAATTAACAGGCAGCAATGTCAATTTACTTTGGGGCATTTTCTTCAGTTCAGATGTAAATCTGAGAGTCTTGTTTGCAATCTAGTTTCACAGCATGGCATGAAGCAAGACCGATCAACAGGCCATTTACTAACAGATTCAGCAAGTCCAAGATTTCAGTTCTTTTCTACGCATGGAGAAACCTGTTTTAGAAGTGGTAGAGAAACCTTCACTAAAAGAATTCCTTTTAAATAAGTAATAGGATCTGTTGGTGAATGTTTAATCAATACTTTATAATTGCAAACCAAGCCCATTGCTGGTGTTGGTATAACCATCATTTATATACATAAACCACACAGTTTCTCTTTGGTACCTATCAACACTTTTCACAGAATCACAGAAAATGCTGAGTTGGAAGGGACTCACAGCGATCATCAACTCCAACTCATTTACTTCCTATCAGTTTTGTACCAGCACAATACAGTGGACAGAACGATGGCACATTGCCATAATATAAAGAATTATGGCCATGTCATGGCCTTTGCTTATTTTTCAAGAGCGCTATTTAAAATGTACATCAAAGAAGCACTGTCCAAAATATACTGTTGGCATATTCTGGCCACAGGTAGTATGAACAGTCATTTACCTCTACCATGTGCATTCAGGAAAACACAGCAAAGAACAAGAGTAAACTTGTAAATGCAACAGAGCTGACATTTCCTACTGTATCTTCTTTTCTCACATGCGACCCAACTTATCACTCAGCAATTTTGCTAGCAATGTGGGCTGCCATTTCACATCCCGTTTTAATTTGGATGACACTTATTTCTTCTCTGAAGGCTTTATCAGCCTGATTTGAAATGGCTGCACTACTCAGGAGTAGCAAAGCCCAAGTGGGGCTGAGGAAACATTTGAAATTTTATAATCCATACATACATAGCTCATACAGCATATATTTTACAGAAATTAAGAAATGGCTCCTTACTTTTTCTTATAACAAGTTTAACTGGATTCTCTTGGTTTTTAGGGTAAGTGGTTATCTACTAAAAAGTCCAGAGGGAAACATGGAGCTGGCATGAAATTATAACAACTAAATTTAGGATACTGAAATGCCCTAAAAGCTGAGCTGGGGAGGGAAGCAGGGTACAACACACACACTATTTACTTCTGACAGTATTTTAAAAAAAATAATCCCTCAGCTTGGAGGGCCTTATTATGGCACCTAAAACATTCAACAGTTACACAAAAGTAAGTGGCCCACTGTGCTCTGTATTACCTCTGTATTTATCATCTTCTGTCAAATACTGTCAAGTGGCAAAGTGCCTTGAAGAAAGACAAAGCACAATAAGGAATCCTTAGCAGGAAGTGTTTTAAAATTCCCAGAGGAGGGGGAAAAAAAAAAAAGCAAACTGCACCTCCTCAGTTTACAGTCCTTTTGCACTTCAGTAAATGAACTCATTAGTAAAAATATTATGAAAGAGCATCATCTCACTATTAAAATACACTGCCAGTTAAGCAAGTTTTGAATACCTAATGACAACATTTGTGTGATCCTGTCCTTCTAGGTAACTGCAATCTAGGAGTACTGCTTTTACCAGCTGGAAGTAACAGCCCAGGGTCAGGAAGCCTGGGAGCTTCCTGAGCCTGACTCAAGCACGTGCACCACTTCTCTGAAGTTAGAAATAGCCAGAATGTAACCATTCATTCATTCCTCCACTTAACCCCCTCAAAACAGTGCAGCTGTAAAAACATCCCCCCATATTTTTTATTTTTCTATATACAGCCTGCTGATGGTGTGCTCACACACAGCATGAACTTATTTCCTATGTCTGTCATGGAACATATCAGTCATTTTACAGCACAACTTCGCCATAAAGGTTTTAAATACGTGGCAGGTGGAGATTTGCTCATCCTAAATCACATCTCCCTCAAGGTACTTATAAGGACCATTACAAGACCTATAAGGCCTTTCCAGCTGGAAAGCTCCCAGCAGTTGGAAAAGTCCCCTGTCCCTGTTAAAGACACTCTCGGAACTACAACCTGAGTAGACCTTGGGGTGCTCTGCCACCAAAAATGGAATTCATCTTGTTGGTCTGCCACCCCTCCTTGTCATTCTTGTTCCAGTTCTGGTTCTCACTAAGCTCCTGCACAGATGGATTCAGCCCACCGACCTACCAGAAAACTACCTGCTTGTCACTCCTGGAATCTCCTCATCCCACTGAGCCAAGCTGGCTCACATGGGGACCAGCAAGCCTCAGAAGCAGCACAAAACACAAAGCCATAGGTATGTCCTCCCTCCTCACAGCTGTTAGATCGACTCTCCCACTCTAGGGATGATCTGGAGACAGACAGACAGACATTCTTCCACAGTCTGGGGCAGAGTCTGGCATGCAAACTTATAAAAGAACCTCCCCAAGCACAAAATTCACTCTTGGCATTATCTTCCTGCACTGTGAGGGAAAGAAAAATACACCATGTTATGGATAGATGTATGTACAGCATCGGAATACCACCAACGAGAGTAATTATGGTACACGAGGACATACTAATACCAGATGCTCCTAATACTAGAAAGTATGCACAACAGCCAAATAAAACTAAAAACACTGACTAGTTACTCAGCTGCTGAGTTTAATATTAATATATATACATGCCCATAAAGCTCACTTTCTCTTCATTGAAACAACAACTTGGTTTGTGACACTGACAGCAATTAATTCTGCACCTATTAACAGAAAGTAGCTGCTCCAGATGCTGTTTTCGTATTGGGTCCTACACAAACATCTCCACTTTTGCAGTGATTTTAGCACCGCTTTTTCAAACTACACAAAAACAGACTGAGAGGTAGATTTCAGTAAAGGCCACACTTTTTTTTGAAGTTGTAGAGGAAGAATTTTGATCATCCGGGAACCTGTAACCACAGGTGTGATGACAGAAGAGCCATTTTTTGTTCTGAAATTATGAAGCATTTCTTGTTTTTACTAATATAAATACATATTGACTCCACATCTCCACTCTAGCAATTAAAGTCTAAAAGCAGTAAGAAAACAGATTGTGGTAGTGCAGATACATATGCATCTCTTCTTGGATTGGGGAAAAGACTAGGAAAACCAGCTCTATAGAAACAGGAGCAACAGCAACACGTAACAGTATCTACCTCCTCAACTTCTTTAAAATTAAGGTATAAAACAATTTAGAACATGTTAGAACTTGAAAGTCCAGAGCTTTGACTTCTTAAGACTCTCTTAGAAATTCACTAGAACTTTAAATGTTTTCATTCAACTCTGTAGTTAATGAATGTGTGATCTTTTCCCCCTTCTTATGACTTAATTTAGGAGAGGAGGACAGCACTTGCAGCAGCAGTTAAATTACTTGTTTGATTTTGATAGCTTTCAGTAAAGGAGTGAAACATGGAACAAACCTGATTGCTCCTCCTTCCCAAGTTAAACTGCCTGCCCTTATCAAAGGCTCCAGCCAACGCAAACACAACAGCTTTTTCTTTTCCTTGTCCAGCGTGCCTTGAAGGCCGGCGCACTGCTCTTTGCTCACACCCAGAGCTGAGTCACTGCAAAGGTCTCAAGTGTGCACAAGCCCAGTAAGGTCATTCACCAGAGAACACTCCACTCTGCTCCATCAACGCCATGCTAGCCGAGTATTCGGAATGAGACAGCGTGAAGGAAGTGAGCAAACTGAAAAGCTTCCACAGGGTCACACAGACCTGAGGGAATCCCATACCAAGAGGGTCAAACGTAAAGCTTTGCCTCCTCGCACTGCCAGGGCAGCTCTACAAGCCTGGAGGTGAGAGGCTGAACACGTTCTATTGTTAAACTGATTCGCAAAGTTTGGGCTCCAAACAATCCACGTCTTAAATCCTCTAACGTTCTGCAAAAGAATGGCCCCAATTCCCACAGGTGCTCAGCATCCTGAAAGGCTGTTTGATAACCACACGAACACCTTAGAGATGTCTGGATAGCTCAGGTTGCTGACGGCAACCTGTGTACATGGTGAAGGTGAGGAAAGGGAAGGACACACAGAAAGTACCTCGCATCTGTACTCCTAGAAGGCTCAGTACTGGCACCTATTCCAGCCTAGGAGGGCTCTTCTCTAGTTTAACTTGAGCCACGTCAGAAATGGTCTGCTCTGAACTAGAATGCATGAACACAGAGCAAACACCACACACCTCCTAGTCTTGTTATATGTTTTAAAATAATTTTTTAAAAATCCCTGTCACTTCTATGCTCTACAGGAGCATTCATACAGGGGACAAGCAATAGATGAATAGATGTTTCAGTGAGTTTCTATGAGTTAGACAACTCACAGATTAGACGCTGTTAAAGATTTCCCATGATTTTTTTGGTTTTAGAAGATTCTTTGTTTTGTTTCTAGAAGCAGTTTTTTCTAAAACTGTTCTATCACTACATCCACTCATCATATCTGCATCTTTTCTGAGGTGCTTTCCAAGACTGCTCACCTTCAAATTCACCAAATACCTGCCAGTTGGTACTTCTTGGCTACAGAGTGGTCCCTGTAGAAAGGCAGCTTTCACTGTTCTGCTGCCTGTGTGACTTAAGTCTCTTTTTCTACAGAGAAAACTCTGCATTACTTGAAGTATAAAATACGATGAAGCTTTAAAATAAGGACATACAGAGATTGAGGGTGAGGGGATGTCCTCCTATTCATTGGCCAGGCACAGAAACTACCAGAGGTCACAAAAGCTGAACTTCTTTATTCAAGCAGAAATTCCCATTGAAGCCAAATGAGGTTTTGTTGAATGAGGGCCACAGGAATAAGCCTGTAGTACACTCTGGACTGAGAGCAAGTCAAAGCAAATTACGCAACAGCTGTCAGGAATCTGTGTTCAGGTCTGCAGAGCCGCAGTGTAGGAGGAGCCCTGGTGCATCCTTAACCTTTGTCTATTTATGTCCCAGCACTGAGACCCCTTCCAACAAAACAAGCACGCTTTAATATATTTTTATTAGAACAATTTATACCAAACAGCTCTCTCCTCCTCTTCCTCTTTCCCCTCCCCTCCTTCCCACCCTTCCCTCTCCTTCCTCTTGCTGTGTTGTGCTGTTTGTGTGGAAAAAAACGGGCTCCCGCCCTTGCCAAGAGTGACATCAACTCATTCTTATCCGGTGATGTCCAGCAGAATCTTCCTCTGATAAACATTTGCTCAGTGTCAGAGCCCCAAGGTTACTGGCTACATTTTGTTTTCATTGTCGTTTGTTTTCTGACACTTTGCTGCTCGTTATACATTAAAATCCTCCCCCCTGCATGTCTTTGACCTGGAGCTGAGTGAGGCGGTGAACAGGACATTCCTCGCTGCTTACCCGGGTCTCCCACCACCCCCTTCCCCTCAAACAAGAGTCTGTTTGTCTCTCTGTGAACAAGAAAAAGCTGATACTGCAGAGAAGGGGGAAAAAAAAAAGGAACAAACATATGCAAAAAAATTCAGGAGTGATTCTGGAGTGCAGACCTACATCTTTTTAACCTTACTTTTCTTCTTTTCTTTTTTTTTTTTTACAAATTTTCTTATATCCTTTCCTAGCATGCTCTAAAGTCAGTGAAGAGACACAGCTGATTACCGGGCTGGTGTGCCTTCCTCCCACCTGATGAAGAACCTCAGATGTTTTCCTCTTCTCCCCTCCCTCCTTTATCCATCCTCTCCTCACAAGCCACCAGCTTTCTGGAGAAAAAGGAAGCCAATTATCTTTTTCCTAGCATGTTTCCCATACCCCTTACCCAAGTTGACATTTATCTGAAGTACATCCACCTATGCCTTCAGACAACTAGTGCTGAATGAAAGGCATTGCTGTCTGTCCCAGCAACATGGAGCCCATGGACAATCTATTAAAGCAAGAAGAAGAGAAAATTTTGACGAAACCTAAAGGGCTGAGTAAAGTTCAAGAGCCCTGAAATGTCTAGCAGTGAGTAAAGACTGGAAATAGTCACCTTTAACCCTGAGTGGCTCTTACACACAACTCCATCACAGAGAAAGCACTCTACAAAAGCTTCAACTTAAAGATAATGGATACGTTCCAACTACAACTGCATCCCTCCCTGGGTCATCGGGGAGCAAGAAAAATCCATTTGTACAGTTATCCAGAAGGAAAGGTCTGCTGTAAATGGAAGATGTTCTGCTAGCACCAACCTACTGCCTCCCACTTTTCTAGGAAACCCATCCTAAAACCTCCTCCAGTGTTCAGGAAAAGGTTGCAGCTGTTCTTAAAAGCTTGTGAAAACAATGTTCTTTTAGCTTATATGTGACAGAATGAACAGCAAGTACCTTCAGAAAGAAAGCGAAGAAAAAAAATTGTTCTTGAATATTACCATGTACAGGTGCCAGATGTACCAGAGCATTAGAAGCACCAAGAAAAACCAACACAGGAAATGACTCCCTGCCCTGCCACCATAACTTAAGAGGAGGCTGCTAGAAGGAAGAAAGGCAAGATGACAACCTGGCTTCAAACAAAGCACAGGAATCCAGTGATTAGACAGGCCAGTCAACCTGTCCTTGGGTTCTTCAGCCTTTCCAGTTCTCAGTGGTGTCTCTAGTATCACTTGGATCCAACTGCTCTTGCAAGTTCACAAATCCCAGCGATACCTGGCTGCCACAGGGTTACCTGCAACATCCTCTTACATAACAGCAAGCTCTGTTCTTCTTCCCTTTATTAATTTTTCTAGTTCATACAGAAAACGTTAACAAACAAGACAGTTCCTCCTCAGCACCTGATTTTCTAAAAGCCTTGACTGCTTTCATGGAAGTAGGCAGAGTACAAGTAACAATCCTAGTGAAGGTCAGGCAAGAAGTATGTTCTCAAACCATGAGGAAGTAACATCCAGGCTCTCAAATTAACTTTAATCAACAAATGAGACATATTTTATATGGATTTTCAGTGAGAAGGTTGCCATCTTTTAGAGAGATGTTTTGGAAGATCAAGGTCTTATTCCTTCTTTTCACAACAGTTCTTTTGAAACTGTAAAATATTAGTAGCAGATGAAAAATAAAGTCATCGAATACAAATTTTGCAAAGTAGTGTGCTTAATCTTATTGAGATCTCCCCTCTCTTTCCAATAAGACAGCCAGCCTAAATAAATGGAAATTCTCCTCTTGCCTTGAAGGCCTGATAAGATGCTACACCACTACTGCAACAGATTGCCCTCAAGGTTATCCTGCCCCTTTTCATGACTAAAGACAGGCAGATGCACCAACACCTCACACAGAAACACTACAAACCTATAACCAAATATGAACAAGCATGCCATAAAAACCCTACATAAACAGAAACAATACACACCTGTCTTAAAATACAATTTCAAAAAAAGACTGCTCTTCCAGAATGCACAAACATTTTCAGCACAAAATTGCTTACAAGCATTTGCACTGAAATATATCTTAACACAGTGTCCAGACAGAGCTTGGGTGGAAAAGAGGGGAATGTTTTTGGAGGCATAGAAGCATATCCATTTGATGCTACCTCATCAGTGGTTGTTTCACTGTCCTAAAGGTGAAACAAGCCTCGGCTGACAAGTAGGGATGCAGCTCCATAGGGTGCCAAATCACACCTGTGCTCATTTTAAGGCTGAGTTCTTTTCTGGGGTATCCTATTTACGGTATTTGAAGTATGTGAGTATTTCCAATACCCAGAAATAGGATGTTTGGTCACAGAAATACTGACAGGAACACAAATTCCCAAACGACCTTGACTATAATTAACCATCTAATTTTAGTGGCGTTTGGCTGACCGACACCTCCCTGGCTGGTTTGTTTCAACAGACAGATTGACTGCAGAATCTGCCAGAGCTGTCCTCCAGTAGGATACGCCCCATGCAATAAGGGAGGTGAGAGTTGCAATACAGGAATTCATATGCCTGTGAACAAAATAAACACTTTTTTTCACAACAGGAATTAAAAAACATATAGCAGCACTGTCTCAGGGGTTTAATTAGCTTCAAAGGAACCCTGATAACAAGACATCTTGTATCAGAGGCTCTGCTTTCAACAAAACCAATTAGTATCAATTGAAACAGAACCAACTGAGATAATCGTGTACATAACATGCATAACCTTGAGGTCCACAATGCCTAATAATTAAGTACTGGATCATTTCCCATGCTCAAGAGAGAAAAGTTTGTATAAATCAACAATAATCAAAGGAAAGTTGCTCTCCTATGGGGACAAGAAGGGCTTGTATCCAGGACATTTATTTCAGCCAGTTGTCCTTGTGAAACTGAGCCATGGCACAGCTCAGTTTTTCTGTGCAGCTTTTTGAGATCTCCAAACAAGATTGTGAACTTTTCCTTCCTAACATTTTGACTTACTTTCCTCCAAAAATCAGTCCACATTTCCAAAGTCTCTTACAGACAAAGGAAAAGCTAAGCCACAGCTCCTTAGCAGAATTCCCACCCAAAGCTGTACTTATCCACCTCCTTTCCTCTCCCTGCTCTTTTGCAACCTTCTCTCTGCCTCTGCATTACTATTTCTTTTTAATCTCCTGTTTCCAAAAATATTTATCTAGACATTTTAATTAGCAATGGTTTGACAGGTCCTTACTGACTGATACAGATTTTAACTTCATACAGCCTCTAAATGGGCTGGAGAAAAGTGAGGTGGATTGAAAACTGGTTGAGCTGCCAGGCTCAAAGGGTTGCGGTAAGCAGAATGAAGTCCAGCTGGAGGACAGTTACTGATGGAGTGACTCCGGAGTATGATACTGGGGACAATACTGCTTAACATGTTTATAAATGACCTAGACGAAGGGACAGAGCCCCCTCAGCAAACTTTCCTATTATACAAAATAGCTGATAACAACTCTGCCATTCAGAGGCACCTTGACAGGCTGGAGAAATGTGCTGATGGGAATCTCATGAAGTTTAGCAACACAAATTGCAGAGCTCTGCACCAGGGGAGGAGTCGCCCCGAGCACCAGCTCATGCTGGGGGAGAGAGCAGCCTTGCAGAGAAGGACTCACTGACAGACAGCAAGTTGAACATGAGCCAACAGCAAGCCTCTGCAGCAGGGGCAGCCAAGAGATCCCAGGCTGCACAGGGAAGATCTGCCAGCAGATCAAGGGAGGTGGTCCTTCCATTCTGCCCAGCTCTGGAAGAGTCACCTCTGCAGTGCTGTGTCCAGTGCTGGGCTTCCCCGTACAAGGCAGACATGGACATGCTGGCAGTAAGTCCAGCGAAGGATCAGGGAGATCATTAAGGGGCTACAAATCCGTCCCACAAGGGAAGGCTGAGCGAGCTGGAACTGCTCATCCTCAAGAAAAAAGGCTTGGAGGGGAATCCCATCTATGATAAACACGTGATGGGAGGCAGAAAAGGAGTCAGGCTCTTCTCAATTATTGAGTGAAAGGGTAGAAGGTAGTGACAAAAACTGAAACACATAAACATAAGCTTCTTTTGGTTTTGTTTTGGATTTTTTTTACTATGAAGGTGATCCAACAGTGGAACAGGTTACCCAAAGAAGAATCTCTGCTACTCTTAAAAAACATTATAAAACTTCTCAGAACATTACCCCTTTGCAGTAGGATCATATTGTATCCTTCCAACAAAGAGTACACAGAACTGCTACCAGAACAGAACTTTTAACTTACACCCAGCTCTACCTCAGTGCTTGCACTCTGCCTCTTTTCTCCCACTTGGTTAATGCAAACTGGTCAAGTGCAGCCTGGGTTAGAGAAGCAGCAGCAGCAAGGAGCACACCGTTTGCATTCTGGTATACGGCCATCACCGTCTGCGACCACAGAATGCACGTGTTTCTTATAACATGAAGGAATGCTTCTGAGAGCATTTCAAATTCATTCACGGGGCCAAATTCCTTAGATACTGAAAAATGGAGCAAGCTCACTGTGGTCAGGACACGAATTTCAGGCTATTGTAATTACTGTATATGTGAACGTGTGCACGCACCCATGCCACACGCTGAGATTCAGTGCTACTTCCATAACTGCACTGCAAATTTCAGGACGTGGTATTTTTTCTTTCAGCATTAGCAAAGTTATAGGACTATCTCCTGTACTTCTAGACATGCTGGCTGCAGAAAGCACATGTTCTTCCCATTTGCATAATTTGCCAAATTTCCCACTTCCCATTTGCCATTTCCCACACTTCTCCATTTGCCTTCTGATTTTTGTCTACAAAGCAAAATGTCTAAATGGTAATTTTTGTGGTTACATGCAACTCTTCAGTGCTTGTGGCTGATAAAGACAACTGCCATTCAACCAGAACACTTCAATCCACATCAAGTCTTTCCTTAGAGAGAACTAAGGTAAACACAGGTGTTTCAACTTACAATTTCTGTGATGCCCACGTAAGTTCTTCAAAAACATTACGACTATCATCCAAACTTGTACACAGGCACGCTCCCCCGAGGTCACACAGGAACAAGCTACAAATCCCCCTCCTGCATGAGTCATGCACCTCCTGCCACCTGCACCCACTGGCTTCAACAGTCATGCAGAGCTTGTCTTTTCAACAGGAGCAGCTTCACCCTCCTCTCCTCCAAGCAAAGGGCATGAAGCCCTGCTCTGGTCCTCTTTACCAAAAGCATTCCAAGCTCTATGACTGAAAGCCACTCCTTTGCCTCACTTAACCCAACCTCTCCCCTCTCAGAGCACACCAAACTTCACAGCTATTTATCTCCAAACTACCTATGTTCAGTCTTTAAGAATGCACTCTCCTCTCCACCAGACTAACACCACAAAACATGTTTGGCAGACTCCACTGGTTTTGAGACCAGAGCACGGTCATGTCTCAGTACAATATTAAAAGGAGAAGCGAGGTCTTTAAACGTTTTGCAATAGCACCATCATTTCTGTGCATGCTTTAACCAGTCTGTCCTGGTTTAACCAGGTGGGGCAGGAGTTGAGGCGTTTAGTCTGCATCCTCCAGGTTTTACTGCAAGAGTTCCATTCGAGAGAGTGGTGATCTCAGCAGAGAACCTGAAAGAGAGGTAGCAGTTTGCATCCCAGACATTAACCTTCACCCAGCCAAGGCCAGACACCAAAACAAGGTGGAAACACAGGAAACCACAGGGCAGAAAACCCTTACTCTGGAGAAAGTAATCACTTCTCAGCTATGGCTGCAGCACAAAAATCACAATGTAAAGAAACTCAAGTTTCCTTCATTGATGATACTGTATTGAAGGCACCAGTGTCTTTGACTCATGTCACTGAAATGATTTTAAAAATGGTGACTTTCCCTACAGCCAAATGTCAACTTCTCCACAACCATCGGACCATATGCTGCAAGGCTTTGTTCATTCATTCATCCATGGTGCTGTGTACACCCTGAAATCCCGGAAGTTTCTTTCCATCCTATTGTTATTTCCTAAGGAAATTTTTTAATACTGGTAGAAGCATGGTGTAAAATCCTACCATTTAACTATCAAGAAATCATATTGCTGCTATAGAAAACATTATTGAGCAGTCCTTGACAATACCACTGCCCTTGTTTGCAACAGGTCTTTCCAGCAAGCATAGGAAGAGGATGAAAAGTCTGTTCTTTTCATTTTTATCCAAAAGCAATGGAATTAACGCATAGGATTTTTTACTTATTTTCTTTTCTCTTAAAACTGGCAGCAAAATAAATAAATAAATAAATAACCTCTTGCAGATGAGGACAGTTCATGTAAGTCTAAGCTCAAACACTTAAAGTAATGGTATAAACCCCCTAACTTGTTTCTGCTTTGAATTTGTTTTCAGGATTGCTGGAAGAAACACTGTATTTCAGCATCCAAGGTAAGCCAATTTAAGCCAACATCCCCATATACAACCCAAATACATTATACTGATCTCTCCTTTACATCACTGTTGCTTTTACGGCTAGGTGGAAAGCTAGTTCAGGGAAATGAGATGGAGAGAAACCAGTGTTACTTTAGAGAGGCTAGGGTTAAGTTTTCAGTTGGCTCAGCTCCCTGTCTGGCTGCATGAGAGGCAGGGATAACACAAGGGAGTAGGGAAAACAAGACTGCCTTCAACCAGCTTTAAGCTCCAACTGAACTTGGCAAGCCAGCTGGAACGTCAGGAGATGAAACCTGCTGTGCTCATGCCACTCCCCAAAGACCACTGCAGTGCTTGAGGTGCATACAATGTGTATGTTTAAAACCAAAAAGCTTTGTGAAGAGGTACGAGTCAATGTTGAACAAGCAGGCAAAGCTACAAAGCCCAGTAGAGTCTCTTGCAAAAGACACGGGCTGAGGTCTGAGGGAAGTGCACAGCCCGAGCTCAGGCACACACGTAACAACTTTATTAGCCGAGAATGATTCTGCCCCACTGCTCCGATTTGAGACTCCCTGACACTGCCTTGCACTGCCTAAAGGTCAGTCCCTAACACCCAAATTGACTCTTTCCCAAGGCAGTTCGGGTATTCACAGCAATGGTATTACTGCTGAGGGTGCATGTACCTTCCCTTACCACAAGCAGCCCTCCCCTAAAATGTGTAAAACCAAGAGGTTGTAATTGCATTGCAAGCCAAACCTGCAAATTGAATTTTCCCAGTTCCCCAAAAGCCTCAGGCGTAGCTTTCAAAAAGAGAACTGCCAAAGTGGATCATAACTAGAGGACTGACTAGTGCTGCATCACATCCTTAGAGGAATTAATAATATTAATCATATTAATACTTCTTAACAGGAATATTAGCAGCCCAGGAATCAGCAGAGGACAGGTAACCTCGCTTGATACCTAGAAACCAACACAGATTCAAAAACATAAGGTTTGAGACTCCCTCCAAAACGTTTGGTAATCATTTATTCTGACAACTCCCTCTATTCCTAACCCCTAAGCAAACATCCAACTCCTTTTTGAACCTTGTTAAATTCTTGGCCCCAGCAGCATCCTGTGGTTGACTGTTCCAGCATCTAATTGCAATTCCTAACTTCTGGAGCTGCCTGCCGCGGTCTGTCTCACTTAAACACTGAGCCCACTCCACCCACGTGCAAGCAAAGAATGTTCCTGATAATCCTTTTGAATACATCTGCTTCAGAGCACAGCTCTGCCTCAACGCAGGTCTGCACCAGGCCTCTGAAACCCGCATACTAAACTGCCAGGAACTGTGGGAAGGCCAGAAGGAAAAAGCCTATGGCAGACTAATCCCTGCAGCAATATTTGGAAGAAGCACTTAATCACTCTGCTAGGCAAAAATAAATAATGCAAAGGCAGGAAACAGGACAGCTGAATAAGAACAGCAAAATATTCGAGCAGTTAATAGCAAGGAGATGCTCTGGTTTCGCCAGAGCACACCTGAATTACAGACTGTGCTCTTGTAACCCATCAGTCCCTCAAAAACACAGACCAAATGTGTCAGGCACATACACAGACTCATGTATCATCTCCTCCCTTGCATCCTGTACATCAGGGAGTCCAACTGTACTGGCCACTCTCCAGAGTGAAATCATATAGTCTGCTATCAGCACTATGAATTTATATTTTCAGAAAGTCCTGATGTCATAGCCCGAGAGCAATTATCAATGAGGAATTATTGATTTTAATGTCAAGTTGTGCAATCACTTAACAGGGGGAGAAATAGAAGAAAACAGCCAAGAATGAACAGGTTATTCAATGACTATAAAAACAAAAAAGAATTAGTAAGAGTCTTTGATATCCAGAACAATTGCAGTCACAGCCAAAAAAAAAAATCTAATTTTATTCCACTAGGGACTTATTGCTGGGTCCAAATTTCTTACTGTAGTTTGTTGATAAAAATCAAACAGTTCAGCTGAAATAGACAATATACATGTGGCTGACAATATAAATGGCAGAAGTATGATCTACTAGACCTATTTTACCCAGAAAATGCTGCAATCAGATGTGGGAGCCATGACTTCATCTAAAGGTATGGATGCACCCTGGAGTTCTGAGCAGGAACAGCTCAACGTGTGCCACGGGATGCCCGTACACACCTGCCAGGCTAACACCATCAGGGCACTAAGTCCTCTGTGAAACCTGGTTCCCAGCAAGAGAAAAACAAGGAAAGCTCTTTCATCACACCTGGAGACCATGGTTTCATGGCAGGTTAGGTGCCAGCATGTTTCAGCACATCACCCAAACAAGCGCTGGCACCAGCACAAAGTAAAGGGGAAGGGACTGGGTCATCAAACAGCAACACTCAGTACCAGAGGAGCAAAGCCTTGGCTTGAGCTCCCTCCTAATGGTTCATCACTGTCACAAAGGGGTGGTGGCCCTGCATCCATCTCCTCTCTTGTACCAACCCTGGCACTTGTCTGATAGAGCCATAGACCAAAGCAGCTTATTAATGGTAGAAAATTAACCTGGCACAAAAAGAGTTCTCTGCCATGTCAGCAACACACATCAGCTTCACACAGGGTCAGATAAATGTCAGGCTCGGTGAGGATGGAGAGACATGCCAAGGAAGAATGTGGGTGGGTGTATTCTCCTCCTTGGACAGGAGGGAGCTATTACATCAGCTCAAGCTACATTGCAAACCCCGAGGAGCCAGGCTGTCTCACTCTGCCTTGGAGGGGACATCAGCCTCTCTTCAGCAGCCTCTCCATGCAGAGTGTTCCAGTTATGTACAGCACCATTTCAGTGCTCTCCCATCCATCAGCAACGGCAAATGAACTACTTGAACCCCAGGTACAACCTGCACAGAAGTAGTGAACAACAGTCCCCATGGTACCCATCCTACAGGTAGAGCCCAAGCCAAGCACTTTCCTCACACAGGCCAGAGAAATTTTGCCTTCTGCAAGCTTTCAGAGCAAATACCCTTTAAACCTGCAGCTCTTCAGTGATTGCCTCACTTTAAAACAGAGCTATATGATTGCAAGGCAACAAATGTCATTTTGATAGGAATCAAATGTTCATTTAAGAAGGAAAAAAAAGGAAAAAGAACGCAGCGTGTTTCCTTATTTTACTTTTCCATATCCTCTGTGAGGGCTAGTTTACCAGATATGGCCGAAAACCAAAACTAATGCATCAGTCTGATCCCTCTACTAAGAAATGATGAATCTAGAATATTTCTGAACTATATTCCAGGCATCCTATCTGTGCAGGGATTGATTCAGCCATGCATTGGATAGCTGCTCACTCAGATAACAGAGAGATTGTATTCACTTTGCAGAAATAGCTTCTTTTCAAAGACATCAGAAAACAAGTATGCAATGACTGTTTATTTGCATTTGAAGAAGGGGACAGTGAAATTCAACTGTGAGATCATGTTTTTAACATTCACTAAAAAGGGACAGACAGTCACTGAATAAAAGACTGCAGTGGTTTAGGATGTTCTTAAAAGTAAAGTGTTGTTGGTTTTTTTAAAATTTAACTGTTCCCAGAAGCAGAGACAGCAAAGCACATCACAGGAGTCACCTTTCTGTGTTTCAGTGTACAGTCACCTGCCATGTGACCCATATGACAACCAGCAGCATAAAGAACTGGAAGCTCCACATCTGCTGCAACCCAAGACACCGGAGATGCTTCCACTACTGGGATACCACAAAGGGCCTGTGGAAAGGGGCCTTTATTTTAGGACCATTTAAAGACAATATTAAAAACAAGTATCCAAAAACCAAAGGATCCGTAATTATTCTTGAAAATATTACCATTTACTTTTACAGTAAACTTGTACACAGAAGTCTTTTGAAAATCTCTTTCTACAAGGAATGTACACCTCTAGCTGGCAACAAGGCATACTTCTACTAATACCTAAACAGCCCAAACCAGATAAGCCATGGAGCCTTGGCCCATCTGCTCTAGTGCTTGGAAGATTATCTGCTTCTCTGCATCCTGCAGTGTTTTATCCAACACACGTGTGTGTGTGTATATAAATAGACATGTATATACACACACGTGTATACACACACCCTCCAAGATGCCAAACATACCAAAAAAAAAAAAAAAAAGCAGAGATATGTCAAAGTTTTAGAAGTTATGCCACCTGAGGAATACGTTTCTCAATACAGAACAGCTTCCTAACTCAAACCTATGCTTATTATCCCAAAGCAGGGGCACAGGAGTTAAGTACAACCCACTTCATATAGTTTTAAAAAATCCATTAGCTACAGCATCCCCTTTAGGCAGCATCATTAACTCTAGAACAAGAACATGCCTGAGGGCAAGTATATTTAGTATCATGCCAAACTCCTCGATGACACCTCAGAAGAGCAGGGCTCTCTGGGGATACAGCAATTAATTGCCTTCTACATTGTAAGAACAAAAAAACCCCAAAAAACAACAATTTTTAAAAAAATCAATCTAACAATTTTTTTTTCCCTTTTCAGGTTTGGGCAGTATGCCCTCCTGGACAGAAGAGATCCCCTCAGTATCTTTACAGCATCACTTTTCACAAGAGAATGAGAATGTAAGCCAGTGAACTAATCTGTACATTTTACAACTGGTTAACCCCTACCTACATTCAGGCAACAAATGTCTTTAAAATCTTGCAGTCTTTGATGGAATCATCCAACTGTGAGGGCTTTTCAGTGAAGGCACAACAGTGTCCTTCCAAGGACAAGAATACTGCGGTGAGCTTCCTAACTCAGCTCCAAGTCAAAAGCTGCCACAGTGAAACTTGAGGCCATTTAGAACATTAGGGCCCATTGTTAAGTGGCTCTGTCTTTTGCCTCATGGAGAATATAGTTAAAGAAGAATAAGGCAAAAATAAAATGTTGGCGCTGTCATTTGTCTCACTGCTTCCTAATGTACAGAAGTCTTGATGATCCATTTCTTAATGGTAATTAATATAAATGGTAAATATTTATGAAAATCAAAACCAGCCACTTAACTTCTTTGCTTTTCTACTCTAGTCAGAAATCCCAGGTCTCATTTCAAAGGCTCCCTGCTGAAACCAAAGCCAAAAAATAAACCTAACCCAACAAAACCCAACAAGGCACCTGATCTGGTAAGAAATCATCTGTCTTGACCCAAAATATCAGCAAAACTAAGGTTTTTAGGGTAGTGTAAAGTAGCACATCTCCATTCCCTGACATGTTCTACAAGAACAATACCTACACCATCACCTGTGAGGGAGCAGCTCAGATGAGGACCTCCTCCAGCTGCAGCAACCCTGGCCCTCAGTGTCCCTGGAACTACAGGAACTTCAATGGGAGCAGCTGCTCCTTCCCTAGTACACATCCTAATGCAAAGGCTTATTTTAAGGATAAGGCTTTTCAGGTAGGCAAGACCTAAAATGTCACTGTGAAGAAAAAACACAAAGGAAGAAAAACAACACACGAACACGGGAAGTCTTTCAGCTGTCTGATCCTTAAGGACTGAAAGAATGTTCATTCTTAAGAAAAAAACTGATAAACAAGAGTTGAAGTTTAGTATAAACATGAGATAAGATACTATTTTAAGGTCATTTATTACATTTCCTGTGGAAGAAATACAAAATTTTCTTTCAAGCTTAAAATTTCTTATCAGTGTTTCATAACCAACATTTTGGCTGGAACAAGTCTAGTGTGTTAAATGAACAAAATTAGTTACAAGGTACAGTAAACTCCAAACATTGATAACTGAGACTCAAGGGAAAATAAAGCATTTGCACACAACTGCATGCAAGTGAACACATCCTGGCTTAATTTCAAGAGAAAATATCCCACAGCTGAGAATCCAAAGTGGGATAGCAATAGCTCTGACCAATGTTTAATGAAACAGTACTTAAGATATCACCAGAAGAACTCTCACTCCTCCCTGAAATTACAGACACAGTTCTAAATGGACGACAGAGTCAATGGTGCAGCGAGTTTGTGATTGTGATTACCTTACTTTACCACAACACAGAGGGAGTAGAAAAGTACTGACAGAACAGCCAACATCAGTGTGTTAAGGTGTGTTACAACCTAGAACTTGGGCACTTTCCCTAGTGCTAAAAAGCCCCTTTGCTCACTGCATCTCACCCCATGTTACTTTTGCTTTTTTGGCTGTGCTTGCTCCACAACAGCATGGCACGAGGCGCACAGCTCTGTGGCTGAGAAGGGAGACAGCAACCTGTCTGCCCCTCAACCCATCTGCTCCTCAGCTGCACTGGGTGTGCATGGCCAGGTGTCGGGAGCAGAGGAGCCTACAGGGGTGGCTTCTTTGAGAAGCTGCTGGAAGCTTCCCCCATGTACAGCAAAGCCAATGCCATGGGCTCCAGGAGGCTGAGCCCATCAGGGATGGCTGGAAACACCTCTGGCATAACAGATTTATGGAGGAAAAAAGTTACTGGGCAGAAGCAATTGCAGCCAGAGAAGAGCAGGGTGAGAACATGTGAGAGCAACAGCCCTGCAGACACCAAGGGCAGTGAGGAAGGAGGGGCAGAAGATTCCCCTGTGCCCCTGCAGCCCACTTGCAGATCCACTTGCAGCCCCTGGAGGAGCCCACACTGGAGCAGGGGGATGCCCAAAGGAGGCTGTGACCCCATGGGAAACCTGTGCTGGAGCAGGGTCCTGGCAGGGACCTGCAGGCCCACGGAGAGAGGAGCCCGCACTGGAGCAGGTTTCCTGGTAGGACTTGTGACCCCGTGGCGGACCCAGGCTGCAGCAGCCCGCTCCTGAGGGACTGCACCCCATGGCAGGGACCCACGCTGCAGCAGTTCCTGAAGAAATGCAGCCCATGGGAAGGACTCAGACTGGAGAAGTTCATGGGGAACTGCACCCCACAGGAGGGACCCCATGGTGGAGCACAGAAAGGCCTCCGACCTCTCTCCCTAAGCAGCGGCAGAAGAAGATGTGATGAACTGACCATGACCTCCATTCCCATCTCCCTGTGACGCTGGCTGGGAGGAGGTAGAACCCAGGAAGGAGGGAGGGGTGAGGGGAAGGTGTTTTCAAGGTTTGTTTTACTTCTCATTATCCTATTCTGATTTTGATTGGTATTAAATTCAACTCATTTCCCCAGGTCGAGTCTGTTTTGCCCATGAGTGATCTCTCCCTGCCCTTATCTCAACACAAGCCCTTTGCTGTATCTCCCCTACCCCGTGCAGTTGAGGAGGGGAGTGACAGGGTGGCTTTTGTGGGTGTCTGGCCTCCAGCCAGGGTTGAACCACTGCATCAACCTATCTGCTCCTATCTTCCATAGGAAACAGTCCCATGAAGAGCTGCTCCTGTCACAGACACTCTCCAGAAACTGCCCTATTAATGAGAAGAGTGACACAAGCCTGGAGAGGAGGCATTAAAAGTAAATATTATTGCTGAGTGTAAACAGGCAACAAATATACATCCTAGACTTGCTCATGGAAAATACCAATTTGTCAAATGCTTAGGAGAAACTTGCCCATTTCATTAAAATTTCAGGAGAAAAGTTATCTAAGCATTGCATGTGCTCATATAAAGACTATTATACTGAGGTTCAAAGACTTTTTACCGCATATTTGAAAGATATTTGAAATAATTCTCACTTTTGCTATAAGCCATCCACAAGTACCAAGGTTGTACCTGGTTTGTTCACTGACATATTAAGCTGAATATAGAGACTGAACAACACCCTTTGGTCACTGTTAAAGTCAGTTTCCTCTCCTTGCCTCCATCCTTCTGAGACACTGGCTCCATTTATACCTGCCATAGAATGAGCAATAATAGTACAATAGACAACTTGCCTTGAATTTCAAGAAACAATCCCATATCTAGTCTTACACGACAAAAACATTAAGTGCACCCTGATATGTTTAATTTAGCACATTATCTATTCGTTAGTCCAGCCCCACTCAACCACCTCATGCCTGAGCAATGCCTCTGCCTGAAAATACACATACTAGAAAATCTCTTTTTATTTTTTTTAACCAAATGCCAGCAACTCAAATCCCTTCTATTTCACGCAGGTGTGCATTTGTGGCTCCATTTTGCAAAGGAAATATTTCAAAGGGGAAAATAATCAGTGTGGTGGGCCACAGGAAGTGAAAAGCACTCGAGAAAAAGTCACATGAATTTTGGTCTTACATGCACAGAGACTCCAGTCAAAGAGGCAAGAACCCACACACACTCCCATGTTACATTTAAGGCATGGTAGTACAGACTAGAAGCTGAGGAAATGACAGAGGAGAGAGAGATTTCTGTGGTTTTCAACTGCATAGTACGATTTATTCCATTTTATTTTTTGAGATTCAGGGCTTAAACAATACAATAATATACTCTTACCTTGATTTCTCTGTACCTTATTTTGATTAGCAAGAAAAATAAGCCTAGCAATCTGGATAATAAAGAGGCAGTTTAGCACAGTACAGAACTTGATCAGTTTTCTGAAAAACTTCAGTAGGGCCAAAAATTAGAAGTAGCACAGATTTTGTTTTCTTGCTAAGCCCCTTCAGTTAAAAAGATATAGAAGCAGGAAAATTAAAAGCATCAAAATAGTTGGCATCAAAACAGTTTCTAAACAAAAGGTTTATGAGCAGTCTCAGCACTTTTTATCTTTTCTAACTCCAGCTCCTTCTACATGGCTGCTTTCCAAAGTAAAGACCAATTCTGCTGGTTTTAGGGAAAAGAACCCCAAGCCATTAGGTTTAGCCTGTTCTGCTCACCCTTGCTCTTGGAAAAATCACCAAACCAAAGAGGGAATTAAAGAGCAGAATACAAAATATTTGTACAGAAGCCCCAGAGGTGCAAGTCCACCAGTCCAGCTGTCTCTGCTCCTGCCACAGCATCACCACCCAGTGCTTCGTAACCACCCTGCCCCACTTTCCTCAGGGGTAAGTTGGTCAGCAAGGCATCGGTGAATCCAAATGGGACACTTTGTGGGAAGCCAGAGTGCCTCAATAAATCCTGCACACGTCATCTACTCCTGCACCAAGCCCAGAAGCTGATTTTGGATATGTTCTTACCTTGGTCCTAAAGTACCAAACCGGGACAGCTGGCAAAGCTGATCCCAGCTGGTCCCATGTGACCTCAGTCCACATCCCCTGGGATTTCTCCCCACACCAGCCAAAGTGCCTGCTGGATCCCATGGTGAGCCAAATCAAGTTCCTTGCCTGCCAGAAGTGTTTTTTATTTCCCAGATAATTCCTTGGTTACAATGATAACCCTATCTTTCTTTCATCTTAAAATTTCGTTTACAAGGAGTAGAGATGAGTCACCCAGGACCACTGGTTAAATATTAATTGATTGGAGGTCAGAAAACAAACATCCTCAGTTTCTCACCTTCTTCCAAAACTCTACCGAATCTGTTAATATTTAACAATTTCTACCTTTTCTTTTGTCCTGTATGCCCTACCCTTATCTTTCCCTGTTGCACATTGACCATGATGGCACATCAGCACAGCCCATTTTTAGCCAATTCACTCAACCAATTTCACTGTATCTTTATGGAGAGAGCACCCCTTTTCACATCAATCCTACTCCTGCAGTACGACACTTCAGTATCTAACTCACTCCTGTTGTTTCACAGCAAAGAAAAATAAATGCTTTATTTTTACTTACATTTTAAATAGTTGGTGCAATCAAAACTTTAACCTTTTTAGATGCTTTCTTCTGAAAGCTGAGGTGGTACAAAAGTAGACACACCACCACACTTTTCTTTGCACAGGTAAGAGCTATGGCTTATATAATAATAATTCTGCTCCTATCGCATTTGTCCCATTGCCTGGCATTAAAAGCTAGGCCGAGCCTTTACAATCCTGATCTAAATACATATGCAAACACTGACCACAAAAGTAATTGGATTCAGATAGGAATAAAAGGCATTTGGCATTTAAAATAAAGAAGTGAAAGTCTAAAACACCATTGTAGCTTAATCATCAGTTGTCGTACTAGAGATCATTAGACAAAAGAAATCATTTACATTCCCAAGTGATTAATCTACAAATTCTTACTGTCTTCCCTACCACAGAACATAATAAATCAGATGAATAAGTAAGGGAGTGTACAACAGTGGAGAATTTCAAATTATTGCAAAAAAAAAGCAACTCAGCCACCACCCAAACTGACTCCAAATTTCAGTTCATACTAAAACTGGTGACAAGTTCCCTGAATGGAAGACAACAAAAACCAAGAGTAAGTCTTCTACCCTAATTCATCCTGTTTCTGCAAATGTATAAATGCAAACATGTACTTCCATTTCAATCGCCTGCATCTTGCTACTTTCACATCACAAAAAAAGTAAGATTTGCTCTCACGGGAGGCAAAGTAGCATGCAGTACTTAAGAAGTTTCATTTCTAGTATCTCTTCCACTTCCTATTAAAGATAAAAGTTCTGTTCAGTTAGACAAAGTCAAGACTTCGGGATTAAAAGGAAAATCAAGCTTCCCCTTTAGGTTCAGGCTTTGTTTAGCCGACAGAAATCTTCCAAGACTCCTATTACAAAGAATGAGAATGGATAAAATCCTGACCAACCTTTTTCCCATCCTCCTCCTGAGCCAGCTGAGGCCAACCCTGAGCCGTTCCTTGCAGAGAGATCAGCCAGCACGAGGAGTGTCAGTAGTGGCTTTCCAGCAGTTTGATTTGTGTTTGATACAGTATTGAAAGGAACACTTCAAAACGTAAGCAATTTTATCCAAAACTTGTAAAGCATCACCAGGATATGTTCTTCCTGGAGCATGTCGACACCATCTTGGTTGGACTACGAACTCAAAGCAATGGGTTACTCACTGAAACACTACCAGATGACAGTTATAATGTTTTTTGAAGTCTCTTGATGACTATGACTTATAATTCCCTGGTCCATAAGATCACACTTTCCAAGGAGCTCTTTGGAAACATCCCAATTACAGCACCACAACTGCAAGTTGTATCTGCAGTCCAGCAGATCCCAGGTCAGCTTCCAATTACACACAACAGTCACAGAGAAGGTGCAGGATGCACAGCAGAAAACCCACCAAAATAAGGACACAGCACAGTGAAAACATAGTAGGAAGAGACGATCACTTGTCTGGCCAGCTAATATATGAAAAAGAAAGAGATTCTTTAGGATAAGGGTTTTCCTTGGCACTATGCTTCTTGTTTTAACTCGAAACATGCCTTCCCATCCCTTGTAGCTGGCACAAGAGTTTAGAAAAAGTTTGCAGAAACAGTGAATTTTAAACGAGGAAACTCAGACTCCAGTACTTTTACACCAAAGTCCGAGTGCTGATGAGGCATGCCTTGCCAGGGATTTCACTCTGGACAGTGAGATCAGGGGGAGGAGAACCTGCAGAAGTAATTTTGCATGGTGTCTCACTGAGAACAAGTTTAGGCAAGCAGTAATGTTGCCTATATTAGCATTTTAATTTTTTAAAAGTAGTTATATGCAAATAGGTTATAATCTTCAATTCCTGGTGTGCACCACCACCTTCCCAAGCACCAAAAGGTTTGGGCAGCACATCGTGAAGGACAATACTCTCCAGCTGATGTCCAGATGTTCTGGTACAGACTCCCATTAATGCACTGATGAAAAGAGAATCGCATCAATCCCCTGCAAACTCAAAGGGCTTTTATTGGCATGATAGACTGGACACAAGATACCTTAATGACATTTCCAAGGCAAGAGAGATTAAGGATCAAGACATTCCCCTTCCACACTCTCTCTCCTAAAAATAACTTAGGAATTAGCAAAGCACTGGATTTAGCTGAACTGACATATGTGATCAATACAAAGATCCTCCCAAAACAAATGTCTTCATTTATGTGGGATTAGCTGTAGTCATACACGAGGAAGGCAGGGTAAAAGTCTGGGATTTTAGACTATCACTTACCAGACACATTATTACTTCCCCTTTCCCCTTCTCACCTCATGTCTCTCCCCTCACCCAGCTCATCCCATGTTCCGCACTCTTGCGGCAACACTGGTTTGTAGGGCTGGTGATGAACTGGAAAGAAGATCTGATTGAGCTGAACGTTTTTGGGCTGGGGAGAAGGAAGAAAGAGTGTTGCAATCATTTTCTAGACACATCAGTTCCCCAGTTCTATCCCCTATGCTGAATAAACATTTTTCTCAGCACAATGGGCCATGAGGGAAAAACTGACTATGCACCACTCTCTTGCCATGAGAACACCTCAGTCTTCAACACACCTGTGACCAAAAGAGTGTTGTCAAGAAAATACTATTAAAATCCATGTTACAGATGGTGTACTGAGGTGAGGATCAAGAGCCATGGACAGCCTCTGAACCTCAAGTTCTTCCACCTGAGTTACTGCTGATCTATATCTACATTTTCTTACCACACACACTTAGAAACCTGCTAGTAATAACAACTGAAAATAAGTGGCACCCAATATTTCTGTTTTTCAAGATCATAAAGCCTTCTGAAGGGCTTTCAGCTGAAGATCACTGCACCATCTCCTCCTCACAGACCCAGTACTGTTTCAGCCTGTAGCTGCCTCTCAGTAAAGCACTGTGTGGCTCAGGTCACAGGTCCAATGGGTACCAAACCCAGCGAGGTCACCAAGACCTTGGTCACTTGGTAGCAAATAGAATAGTGCAAATAGAATACAAATGTTCACAGAAAGAGCTTGAAGAGAAAGCAGTTTCCAGCGTGCTGTTTCAGCAAGGTTTCCAGCCCTTTTCAACCACGTCTGCTACTTCTTTTGTATTCCAGTGACACCCTGTGGCACTTACCTAGACTGCAGGCTTTCCAATCTCAGTATCCGTATTTTTAACTATAGGGGTAAAGAACAGCAAGTCAGAAAACAGAGAAAGGACATTGCAACCCTGAGCTGAAGGATTGCTGGTGCACCTCATTACTCCAAGGCATGAAAAGCATAGATTTCTCCTGCACAGCAGTTACTCACCAGCAGCCTGTGCTGCTGTCCTGTATCCCACTTGCTGTTACACCTTTCCCTTCGGTACAAATGTATCACTGCCACGCTGATGCAACGTGGTGAAAAGAATCTCATTCTAACGCCTGAGCTTCTCAGGTCTTTTACCGCAACACCGAACTGCACTTCACGCTGCAATATTTCTGTCTAAGTTACACAAGTGACTCCCAGGGGATATCCTAACTAACAACTGCAGCAGGGGATCATAAAGTCTCGGTTTTCACTGCATTAGAACACTCACCTACCTTTTCAAGAGTGTCATTTCTATATGCATCCGCATATAAAAAAACCCAAAAACCCCACACAAGTGTATTCAAATAGCAGCCTAGTATTTTTACTGTTTGCTGTTAACCTCACTAAAAACCCTCTCATAAACAGCAAGCGCACTTAATTTTGCCCTTCAACTCTTTACCATGTGAAGAAACATACTCATAGTGGATCTTTAATACAAGAGGCAGGAGATACTGCACATTTTGCATTTACTGAACACATCAAGGGCCAGCCGGGGCATATTGTGTCTTCCCCGAAATTAATGTGCCACAATTACAGTTAGAAAACATTTTGAAACATGGGAGAAGTAGACATGTGCAACACAGGTAAAAGCACCCAGGTGAATGATCACACACATACAGACAGGAAAACATTAAACAAAAAATTCCACAAGCACCCAAGACACCAGCTCACACACAAAAGGTGCTCACATCACTGCAGAGCCATCTTCAGAACTTCTCAAGTGTCCTAAGATTGCTGAATGATAGTGTTTCCACCATAAAAAAGAAAAACATCTCCCATTATTCCAAGGATGACCACAGGCTGAGTAGTGTCTCAGCAGCTCCCACCTCAGTCTGCCCGGTCAAGGAATCAAGAGCAAGGTGCCTAAAAGAGAAGGGGGAGAGAGAGAGTGAAGGAAGGAATGTGAATTCTGATCTTCAGTCCCTTCTTCTGAGCTACAAATGCTATCTAGCCTGCAGCTATTTAATACACAGTGTATAAAACGGACAGGTGAGCACACAAAATCCCTAAGGAAGTTCCCATCTTTTTGAACAACTAAGGCCCTTGTGGATCTAGTTTAAGGATGGGAGGGGGAATCAATTCTAACAATCCTACTGGGCAACTTTCCACACAGTCTCCAGAACCTGTTCCATACTGTTAAACTTCAAACATCAAACTTAGCACACTACCATACAAATTTAAACTACATAGAAATGCACACTGTTTTGGGACAAAAATCTTCACTCAGCTGGAACTGACAGGAGCTTTGCCTTCCATGTCAGCAAAGTCACAATTTCACCCTGATACAAATTATTGCTTCAGATTGTGTACATCTCCTCCAGTCCTTTCGCCTTGGCTAACTTAACCCTTTTTTGACTACTGCCTCGGGATGAGGGAGGCTGCCGAGTTGTACAGCACACTGGCAGCGTGGTGCTTACGACAGCTGCAACAGGCAGCAACTCCACTTCCTACTAACATTACTACTCATCATTTTGTTACTACTGCACCCTGAAAATCAGGATGTCCAGGAGATCATCTGCATCTCAGGGTTCAATATGCAATCCGCAATTGCACATCTTCTGGTTTATGCATGCAAGGGTGTCCACAAGCCAGGCATACCATGGCCAGCCCCACATGGAAAATAGAAGCAATATTCAGTATGTCGGACCTCACTGTTTAAGCCAAATGAACCACAAAATTCCTATTTTCCCTTTTGTTAAGATGCCCTAAGAAAGGAATAGAGGCAGATCAAATTTGATTCTAAACTTCAAGGTTTCGTAACAATGAGCTTGCTGACCTGTGCTTTATTGGTCAGCTGTTGATCTCATCTTACACAATTATCCAGAGAGAACATGGTTAAAGCTGAGCTCCCACCACACTGCTTTGATAACAAGGCTTAGGGCTGGAGCAGACCTGCTTTTTCACTTGTACCTTAATACCCTTTTTGTTTTTACATCATTTTAGTAAGTCAAACACTAATTAGAAAGGGGGGTATTATTTACACATATGACTTTCTGGAATCTGCTCTTTATTCTGCTGATGGTGTTTGGGCAGGAAATAAAGAAAAGAGCAGAGTTTCTGAATGATGTGATGTTATAGAAAGTGCAGCTAACTGGAGACAGGCAGTAGATATACAAGCATCATCTCATCCTTTACCTCTGCCATAGTCACTTGACTAAATCAGCAGCCATAGGGGATAAAAATCAATAATTAGGATGCAATAATTTACACCCTGTGGAGTAAGCATAGTATTTCTCAATAAACTAACTGGCCTAAAACCAAATAACCTTCTGGACCTGGATAAACTTATTAATGCCTATAAAGCCTAAGATCAGACAGAAACATTCCATTTTCGAAAGTGATGCACTGCAACGCTGCTGCTGGGCCAGCAGTAAGACACAAGCATTCCAAAACCAGCCACCATTAAAGAATATTAACGGAGTTCACGCAGCATCCCATGAAGCAAGCTACACGTGTACAGCTGGTATATACAGAAAAGACAGGTATGTACGCTACATGTATACAGGGCATAAATGGATCCCCTAGTCACGTTTGTAACAGGAACATTTCTTTGCATGAAATTTTCACTGACAGAAAACATCACGTTCAACAGATGGATATCCATCAGAGAAAGATGCCAACAGACACACTAAAAAGAAGTGAGAAGAGAAATTTCACTGGCCCTTCAGTCAAAGATTCAATCAAGTCTTAACTTACAAATGAGGCAGTAATGCTGAATAAAAGTACACAAATGTGAAAGAGAGACAGAAAAGAGAAAAAATTCTATCCAGATTTTGATGCCTGAAGTCCTTGAGAACAAAAAAAAGAGTTCTCCATGTGCTTTCCCTTTACATGCCTATCCTTGTCTGGAAAGATTCACCACCTACACTCCAGCAGAACACACTAGCTCCTCTGCCATAGCAATCAGATGCATCTGATTTCCAGTCTCCTCCCAACATAAAGAGATTACACATTCTGTAAATATTTATAATTACACTTGGATATTTTGGATGTTTTAAGCAATTATTTGCCTTGCACCTTAGCCAGTTAATAGTGATTTCGAGGTACACTGGCCCACATGCAGTTACTCCTCATTGAAGTGTGTGGCAAGCTGATAAGCCAGGACACAGTTAACTCCTTCCCAAGTGTTTTTTTTTCCTCAGCACATCTTCTAATGTATCCCAAGGGCAGCTGCAGCCCAAGGGCTGCACTGCCAGCTGCAGAGCTCTGCCACAGAGGCTCTATGAAGGTAAAGGAAGGAGGATCTGCAAGTGACTTGAGATGACCACCAAAGCTTATTACCATGCAGCAAGATGGTGGGGAGGAGCAGTATGTGCCTGAGGAGATCAGACAAGAGTCACAGCTACTGGGTTCAGTAGAAATTGGTGCTCCAAGGTCCTCAGCCAGGGAAGAGGCCAGGCTAATCACCTAGGCAGACAGGCTTACACTCATTCTGTTCATCTGCCAACACACAAACCACACCAAGTGGTGTGGAACAGCTGGCAGAGAGAAAGGTAGAAAGCTGGAGAACTCAGTATCTGCAGTCCCTGATGCTCTCCCTATGGGTGTTGAGCATATTGTTTGGATAACATCTAACCACACACTCAAATCCTCTCACACAGAAAACTGAGTTAGTTCAGGTCTCCAAACAGCCAGAAAACAACTGAGGAATACGTGGAAATCAGACGTCATCTTCATCCACTCCTTCCCTTTGAAAGGAAAGCTCCTTTCCTCAAAACTGAAGCATCTTCTAAGATTCTGATTTCAGGAGGTACTTTCAAGTCATGAATTCAAATGGAGAGACAGATCTCTACAATACAGAATATTGGTCTACAAGCCTAACAAAACCGCCAAAAAACCAAACTAAAAAAACAACCCCACTAGCAAACAAAGTAACAATAAAAAAACCCAAACCCACCAAGGCAGATGTACTCACATTCTTGGTACTTCCTTCCACCCAACATGCACACTTTCAGAGCACATTTTGTTATAAGCACTAGGCATGGGGTCCATTCAGCAAACTTGGATGTTGCAAATTCCAGTAGAGGCCTATACCCTCAGCAGTTGCAAGGAGCAGATCCTCCTTGTAAGGCACAGGGACAGAACTATAAAAGTATTCAAGTACCATGTGTAGAGAATTATAGGAATAAAGTTCAGTGACACGTGCTATTAGCTAAATTCCCTACACTATAAATCAAAGTAGGAGCATACAATGAGGAAAGGGAGAGAAGCGAGGATGTAAGAAAATACCGAGGAGTGAAATGTGACAAAATCTTGCTTTACATGCAGTAAACTCTAAACATCCATCCTTCCTCTGTACACTGTGCCAGAAAGAAAAATACACTGGCATTTTTTAGACAACCAGCTTTTCTGCCTAAAAAATGACTTCAGAAGAGAAGTTATAAAAGTATAAACAATCATTTCAAGGTAACACAAGCTTCTGTTTCCTGTCCCTGGAGGACAAGGGAAGATCTGTGGAGCATCAGTACAGCATCACAAATTTCACCCCGGTTCTTGCTCACAGATTTCTCAGCATCTCCCTGTGCTTCTCTGCTGAAGACGTACACCACCTATAATATATGACAAGTTTTCCACTTTAAAATATATTGAGACCAAAAGGACAGTCCTTATGCTGGACCTACTCTTTCCGCCACGTAACTTGGGTTTTCTTGTTGCACTACTTCCAGGTAAACTGTAACCTCGACTTTTCAGAGTAAGTCTCACTTTGTTCTTTGTGAAATGCCTTTCTTAATAAAGAACAATAATAAATATGGGTAACAAGCAGCATAGTAAGCAAAGTTCTCACTGTATACTCCTTAATGTATTCATTTACTTCCAGTTCACGACTGATAGATCTTTCCTTAATATGCCCTTAAAAACATTACGGGCAGAAATGCCACAACCTTACTGAGCAATCTCTTCCCATTATTTGCTATTCTTAGAAAAACGGCAGTATTATTTGTAGGACAAGAATCCAGTTATTTTGGGCTAGAGGATGCTAATGATGCACACCACACAATACCCTTCACAAGGCTGTAAGATGAAGACCATCTATGTTTGACAAAGGAATGGAGAGCACAAGTAACTTGCTGAATGTCTGCAGAGAAGACACCTCTCACCTACGTGACACATCTGGGAACGCAGGGCAGGTGAGCCTCAGCAGCCTCCACTGGCCTTTTTTCTCTCGGTGCTGGAGGAAGCAGGAGTTCCTATGACAGCACACATGCTCCACATGATGACAAATGCAATTTGCATGTGACATAGCTGAACTGTTCATAGGCCAGTCTCCAGCTGCACACCCAGCACATTGCTTAACTCACAGAAACAATCCCTGCTCTCCTGGGAACTTGCACGCAACAATCCAAACACCATCAAACAAAACAAAACAGAAAGGAAAGTATCATCGCATTCTTGCAGCAGGCCAAGCAGGCAACACCAACAGCTTCAACAGTTAAATATCTAGCATTAAAATTATGCTTTTAGTATTAAGATTTCCTGCAGAAATAAGTCAGGCTGCTGAATTATCTCTGAAAAACCACAAGCCCGTATTCAGTGAACTCACAGTATGCTCAGTACTCAGTATCACGCTTTCAAGGGACACTGCCATAACAGCTTCCTCCAAATGAGGAGGAAACGACAAGGAAAAGGGCAGCACAAAAACATAACGAGTATTTACAGGGGACCAGTTACCAAAAGTTTGTTTCAAGTTACTACAGGTGCTGTCTTAGTTACAGGTTAATTTTAATGGACAAGACCCACCCAGGGGGAGGTCACAGTCCTCCCTGACCTGCCAGCAGCAGCTGACAGTCAGTGCCTATCTGGCAGCTTTTGTCAACCAGTCAGGATTCTCAGATGGTCACAATAACACCAGGCTGACCTGAAGAACCAGGAAATGAGATTGGAGAGCAAACTAATCACGAAATCCTCTGGGAACAGGAGGAGGCACAGTGATGTAAAGAAGCTTCTGCTGGTCACACAGTGCCTTTGCAGTGAGACAGTAACCTCTGTTTCTTTTGCTTCTTCATGCTGAATACCTTTTACCAGTGCAGAATTCTAGCCATAAGCAGGAAAAAGCTTCCTTCCCCAAAAATCCTCCAGATACAAATAAAGCTTAGAAGAAATACAGAGAGAGACTTTTAGCCTGGGCTTGTAATGAAGGAGCAAGGACAAAGGCTTTAAACCAAAGAGGGTAGGTTTAGATTGGACATAAGGAAGGAAATTTTTTTATGATGAGGGTGGCAAGACACTGGAACAGGCTGTCCAGATCATGAGGAGTCTTCGAGGTCAAGTCGGACAGGGCTTTGAGCACCCTCACAGCAGCTTTGCAGCACCTGAAGTGAGCCTACAAGAAAGATCACGAGGGACTTTTACAAGGGCT
The DNA here is from genome assembly GCA_013399875.1 of Gymnorhina tibicen. Lineage (NCBI taxonomy): Eukaryota > Metazoa > Chordata > Aves > Passeriformes > Artamidae > Gymnorhina > Gymnorhina tibicen. The sequence continues at coordinate 370,326 of VXAZ01005360.1, read as the reverse complement.
CATAGCTGTAACTCTAAGGTGCAATTCTTCCCGTAGAAGTCAAGGGAAAGCATGAAAAATGTAATGGACAGGACACTGGCATTTTCTTCCAAGTGAGAGCACACAATGGTAAAGATTTCCAGGTTCACTGATCACAAGCTCAACTCAATATGGCTAGGGAGAACAAGGGCATTTGTTTTGCAAAAACATGCAGTGTTTACATGACCATATGCTTTGCCAGTCCATTTATTTAATGATCATTCCCCTTTTGAAACTTAAAACCAAAATAAAACCCCTTGGCTTTGCTTAGGCAAGGAGAAACTGAATAGAACAATGAAGTCCACAGGGACTGTAAGTCCACCTCCAACCCGGCAGATCACAAGTTTTTAGAACGAGCTCCTAAAAGATCTTGAAACTTCTTCAGCCTTTCCAGAAACATAGTCTTGCATGGGAAGAAAGCAGGTAAGAGACCAGTCCAAAACAGAACAGTTTCTCAAGAGGGCCTGTGATAGATCTGCCATCTCTCAAGAGTCAACTCACTCAACAGGCCCACGCTGCTTTCTGTAGCGAACACAAGTATCACAGTCGGGTTGTTCAAGTAAAAACAAGTACTTGAGGCTGAAAAAGCTGCTCACAAAAGTGATTCAGCATGCAAAACTCTTGAGCAGTCACCAGATGTCACCATGTCTCAGGAGATTCGTAGGGAAGCAGCAGGCCAAGTGACAAAAACAGAAGAGAAGGTTTCCATCATACATCCACAGCTTCAGGTCCAAAGTAAGGCCAGAAAAAGCAACTCAGACACCAAGACAAAGTGTGCACATTTAGTAGCTGAAGGACCTGGACCGGTCATCCAAAGCAGTGCCTTCCAACCTTTCCATTTCAGCCACATGGCTGCTGCTCTCTTCTTTCTCACTTCTCACCTCAAGCCCTGTACCCTTGTGACTCAAACACCCTCACAGGAACACCATCTCTGGAAGTGATCACCAGTCTCGCTTCCCAGGACTTCCTTCCACAGGTCTTGTGCAACCCAGGTTTGCTCATAAGTTTGACGCTGGGTGGAACTGAAACTCTTTGTCATCACACTCTTACACATACACAACAACCTTGGTGCCAGATGTTGTACCATCTTCTAAATTTGGTCTCTCATATTAAAACTTCCTCATTTCTTTTAAGTATTTGGATTCCAGAATTTACATTTCAAGCTGTCACTAGCATGATCCTGGTTCTGTCTTACATACAAAGCACGACGAAGCATTTGCTTTACAGGCAAAGTGTGTTCTGCTTTTTTTCATGGCCTCCCTGTCCTTCTGCCCATTCTGCAGGAAACAGCAGTCAGTGCCATGCACATCCAGAACTTACTCATAAAATAAAATGCCCAATAAAATGCTAAATGTTTGGCCCGATAGGCTATCATGATGTCCACAAGTTCTGGTCATGTTCCAGGACCTTCATGCAGTAGACATACACAAACAAACAAAAAGTAAATACTTTTTATCCAAGAAGTGGTGGTGTGATGCTACCTCTAGTAGATTACCTCTAGTGAAGCCTTTAGAGCACAGCGGCTCCCATAACTGCCCAGCAGCCATCCGTGAGTGACATTCTGACCAGCAGTGCCTGAACCCTCAGCTGTACAAGACCACATCATTCCTTCCAGTAGCAGAGAGGGCTAAACATCCCAGCTCCGTCCTCTCTGTCACAGCAGACCTGCAAGGCATGAGCAAGTGCTGCTGCCCATGCATGCACAGCAGGCCTGGCATCTTCAAAAAACCATGGGCTCACTGAGTGCCCACTGCACAGCACAGTCACACAAGGTTGCTGACCCACACCATTCCAGGGAGAGGAACTCAGGAGGAGGCTGCTTTTACCAAATCAATTTGCTCAGGCTGCTCCAGACATCTCACTTCTGAAGGGACTTTCAGATACTAAGGATACTCCGCATTCTCCTCAAAAAGAGATAGCTAGAAGCCAGGCCACAAAATACACAAACAGTTTTTGTTAAACTGCAGGCTTGACAATTTTGATTGAAATCTTCACTTCCCTTTGAACAGAAATAGAAGGAACAAAGAATCAGTGCAGGGGATGAAAGAAAAAAAAAAGAGTGGGAAGAAAAGAAAAGTCTCAGCCCATCTATCCCACTACAAAAAACAAGAATAAAATCTGCTCTGTTGGAAACTCCGACAAGGTATCTTGATTTCAAGCAGCTGAATGCATACACAGGTACTATGACTCTGAGAGCAACACACTGTTTTTAAGAGACTAGAGCAAAACAGGAGACTGTCATCCATTATATATTAGAATGTAACACAGCATCTCTCATCAACCAGTGGTACAGGGCAAGCTGGTATGCTTGGAGCTGTTCTGTCTTCACAGTAGATGGTTCCATTGCAGAGAACATTACCAGCACACCTCTAAACCAGTTCACCCACTGTTTAGAAGGCTGGGATTAATTATGACATAACAAAAGAGAGTAAGGTTTAAAACAGGAAGGGTAGTAAAAAATAGGGACAGAAATATGAACTTCAGTAGAAACCTCAGGATACACAAACTCCATTAGGTACAAAAAAATAAGATATTTAAAAACAGAGGAAGAACGATCACTTACCTTTCAAAAGGGGCTGGAAAGTCGGGATTTCCTGCAGTTTTATGACATCTGGATCATTGCTGACATTCCGTGAGGATTGCGTTCCTGGGGCTACAACCACAATGTCGTCCATTTTTGCTCGTTGCTTGGCTGGCAACGGAGATGCTGGGTATGGGAGGGAGACGGAACAATCAAATTAATACGCAGATTCCACCAGAATCCAATCCTATGCGAATATTGCTCTATTTAACATTGTACAGGTATGCTTTTTGTAGCACACTGCCGAGACCACTGAAGGGTTCCAAGCTCCTTTCTCTCTCCACACCGGGGAACAGCTGATTCCGGAACACCTGCACGACTGACGGCCCGCTCGCTCCTGCTACCCCGGCTCCGCACCCGCGCCCAGGGCGCTCCCTGTCCCCAGCTCTGCTCCCCCGGCCCGGGCGATGCCCCCGCGCCGTCACAGGAAGGGCCGGGCCGCGCCGCCGCTGCCTCCCAGAGAAACAGCCCTTCCCTTCTCCACAGCCCTTCCCTTCTCCACAGGCGCTGTCCCTCCCAAGGAAACAGCCGTGCCCTCCTCCACAACCGCTGTGCCGGCACAGCCCCGCTCCCCGGGGGACAGCCCCGCGCCCTCGCTCCCTGCCGGGCACCGACCTGCGGCGCTGGGCTCGCCCGGGCGGCTCTCGGCCTCGCCGCTCTGCTCCGCGCCCATGGCGGTGCCTCCGTCCCCCGCCCGCCGCAGCGCGGGGC
>VXAZ01005360.1:349480-364795 GCA_013399875.1 Gymnorhina tibicen | reverse complement strand
GGGAAGAACCTTTTCCTGATACCCAGCCTAAACCTCCCTGACCCAGCTCCAGCCGTTCCCTGGGTCCTGTCCCTGGTCCCAGAGAGCAGAGCTCAGTGCCTGCCCCTCCTCTTCCCCTCAGGAGGAGCTGTAACTGTGATGTCTCCCCTCAGTCTCCTCCAGCTGAACAGACCAAGTGCCCTCAGCTGCTCTTCACAAGCTTCCCCTCAAGGCCTTTTGCCGTCCTCATGCCCTCCTCTGGATGCTCTCCAATAGTGTAATGTCTTTCCGATATTGTGGCACCCAAAACTCCACACAATATTCGAGGTGAGGCTTTGCCAGCCCAGAGCAGAGCAGGACAATCCTCTTCCTGGCCCGGCTGGGGATGCTCAGTAATTGTGCTGAAATCAGCTCCACGTGGGTAAAAGGTAATTCTGGTAGGGGGGTCTGCAACCACTGCTCCACAGGCCACCAACCCAAGAAACTCCTTGACCGCAAAGAGAGAAACTGAGCGTGTGGACTAATTAGCATGAAAAGCAAGAGAATCATTAACCACTAGAAGATAGAATATTGATTAGTAAGAGAACTATGTAACTTGCAACCAATGAACACTAATTCCTTTGTTTACCAAAATGTATAAATAGTCAAAGGTTTTGATAACTGATTTACATGTTTGGTGAGGCAATACCCACATACCTCTGTGCTGAATAAAGTAATGTCAGCTTTCTAACCTAACAAACTGGGTTAGAGAGCTCATTTCCCAGTTTTTGGTGACGAGACAGTCTAGTGGAGGCCACAAAGATGATGAGGGCCTGGAGCATCTTTCATATAAGAAGAGTGCCCTGAGAGGAGTGGGAGCTTCAGACAAGCTCTGCCTTAGCCTCAGATTTTGGCAACAGTTTAAATATAAGGACTCACTCTGGCCCACAAGTTCTAGTGACGGCAAATCAGGCCTATTTATAAAAATTAATTATTTATTAAACAGACGAGATAAACAGACAAAAGATCTTAATCAGAATTACTTACTACACAGTATAAAACTAAAACCAACTAGTAGTAGATTACAGCATAACATAAAACAGTGCATGATATCAAGGTACATCTATTAAAAGTAGCAAAAGAAATAGTATTAGGAGTCAAATGTAACTTCCCACTGAAGTGACAATAATATTCACAGATTCCTTCACTCAGCCTCCAGGGGATTAACCACAAAGCAGTGTCCCTGCTCAGGGGAGAAACTCCACACATTTCCAGGGAAATGTGTAGAAGATTTCTGCTTTGTGGAAGTTTGGTGTGGCTTTTATAGTTGGAAAGTGAGATGTCTGTCAGTCAGAAATCCAGCTTATCTTTCCAGATCTCACTTGGACAGTGAGATGTTTATTGGCAGTTGGGAGATCCCAGACCAGGGTTAACCCCACGGCCCCAAAATGACTCACTACAAGACAGCTTGTCCTGTTTGAGTTGTCTGACCAGCTAACAAGTAACAAATAAGCTCTTGTGAGGGGTGAGATGCCCTGCTACAAAGAGACCGTGGGAGCTGGGCCTGTTTAGTCTGGAGAAGAGAGGACTGAGAGAGGATCTCTTTAATGCAGATAAATATCTTAAAGGGGGTGCCAAGAGGAGGGACCAGACTCTTTTCTGTTGTGCCCAGTGAGAGGACGAGGAGCAAAGGCCATAACTAAAACACGAGAAGTTTAATTTCAACATGAAGAACTTCTTCCCATTGAGGATGGCAGAGCACTGGAACAGCTTCCCAGAGAGGTTGTGTAGTCTTCCCCTCTAGAGACATTCCAAACCTACCTGGAATGTGGGTTGCTGTGTCACCTGCTCTGGGTGACCCTGCCTTGGCAGGGGGGCAGGACTAGATGATCTCCAGAGGTCCCTTCCAACCCTAACAATTCTGTGATTCTGTGGTTTTTTTACTTAAGGGTATTAATTCTTCAGTGCGGGGGCAAACCTGCCAAACCCCAGAGTGCTGAGCACAGAGCAGAGCAGTGTGGGCAACACCCATCACCAGCAGCCCTTATATACATGTGTGTCAGGAGTGAGGGAAAAGCCCAGATCAAAAGTCCACAGGCAGCTCAGGTTTGAGAAGAAACAATATTAAAAAAACTCAAAAAACCACAAGTGTAAATGAGAAGGAAACATACTTTAAGATTTGAGACTTACTGTTTTCATATTTGACAGTCAAATCAGCAAAGACATCACACAGTTGTCTATGACAGAAGAACTGTCTATAAATAAGAACAGCACTGGTCTGTGCTGGTTTCTGAACAAGCCTGTTCTGTGCTCACACACAAAGCCCAATGTCATCCAAAGCTCTGCACCGAAATCAGCACCATTTCTCTTGGCTGCCTTTGCTAATTGCCACCAAGATTTAATCTAACACAAGAATGATGCTCCTATCTCGTGAGAACTGCACCTCAGCACTGCTACTGAGATCCAGGCTACGGGAAGACAATCCCAATCCAACAGCACCTGCTTCTAGCTGTAGGCTGTAGGCTGCACTGTGTTTTTGTAACCTAATAGAATAGGTTACAATAGAAGTTCATCTTATCTGTGCCTGAGTGTTTCACCATGTAGGGCACTGGCTCCAAAGCAGAGAGATAATCTACAGAAAACACCTTTAGTGGCCTAGCACCATGTCTAAGGGCTGATGGTGTCCCACCATTCTCCCTCTTTCAGCCTTCCTTTCTTCCCATTGTAGTGGTGAGGGAACACAGCAGCTGCTGGGCAAGGCTGGCTCTCTCCCAGCCCAGTGGATGTGGTTTCTGCATAGCTTTTGATGGGTCTTGGCTTCCCTGCACCTCAGCAGCCTCACCAGTTTGCTTCTGGTCTCACCAGGGAGACTGAGTGCCTGCCCCACCAGGAAGAGCCAGGAAGAACAGAAATTTGCCATGGTGGCTGGTGTGGGCAGTGGTGTTATCCCCAGGGTCTCTTCTGCTCTGCTTATATTACAGATCACATGAGCCCTTCTCATTTTCCCGTGGTCACCTGCGCCTGTCTGAGCACAGCAGTCTCTGTGCGTATTCTCGCATTCACCATCACTACAGTACACCATCCCATCAGTTCAGGGGAAGAACCAGTTTCCTCACCCTCCAGTTCTGACCACCCCAGACAGACCTTCAGCCTTATTTTTCAGCTTCTTTCTGCTCAGCTTCTTCCACCACCTCTACGTAAGCAAAGGCAGGTGGCAGCTGCAACTTTGTCTAATACATAGCAGGGGTAATATCTGTGTTTGCTTTTAGTATTCATTCCCCCTGTTCATTCACTGTGTGAAGCAGTTAGTAGGTGACACCTTAATGTTCACATTCGCTTAGGACTTCATCTTTTAACAGTGAAAATGATGTCACCAGTTTACCAAAAGAGAGAAGCCGGGATAGAAAGGAACATTTTCTTAGACAAGTGCAGCTGAAAATTGTAGAAGAAACCATCCCACCAAGACTGTGAGAATCACAACCAAGCATTATGAATTGCCCCAAGATGGCCATGTGATGCAAAATGAGATGGGTGGCTCAGTCTCTAACAGCACTCATGTCCAGATAAAAGCCAACACCCAGCAGTATTGACAAAGGGGACTGCCTGGGCATGAAGAACAAGACAGCTGCCCATGCCTTGGCATCTAACCATTACAATATATAAACTAACCTGCCCATTGGGATCTCTTCAGGTAATGTACATCTCTAAAAAGAAAATGGATTTTATTTACAGGGAACTAAATAAAAGGTCTCTTTCCTGAAAAAGAAGGAATGTGTCTTATAATTCTTTTATTCTTTGCACTCCTTTGGTCTACTTTTACTCCTAAACACTACCCCAAAAATAATAAGAAAAAAACATAATTAAAAGGAGGAAATGAAAAATTTCCAAGCAAAAACATTACTTAAGCAAGCAATTGCACTGAGACAGCTGAGGGAAGAATGGCCAAGACACCAGTCAGGGGTCCCAGTAGACAGGCTTTTCTGTACAACTCCCATTCCACAAACATCTTGTGCTTGGCTGTGATTTGAACAGGATTACTCAGGTAGCAAAGAGTCTTTTACACACACATGGAAGTATGTCCATGTCCGTTTAGTCCAGGATATGCATATTAATCGCTTTCATTACAGCTTCCAAAAGCAGATCTCAGAAGGACGACAAGTCGGATTGTGGGTAAAACCCTATCAGCCTGGCCACCAAGAGCTTCACTAGGAGGTTTTTCCTTTGTGTCTGATGCTCAGGAAGAGCCCTTGGGGCCGGCGAGTGGCTGGAGGAGCGGGAATACCCTCGCAGCACCGCTGGGCAGGCAGAAGAAGGAGGGCGAGAGGAAGGCAGGAGAAGGGCAGGCAGGAGGAAACAAGGGGGAAGCACGGGAGAAGGAGGGCAGGCAGGAGAAAAGGCAGGAAGAGGACAGGAGAATGGCAGGCAGTGAGAAGGAAGGAAGAGAGGAGAAGGGCAGGCACGAAGGCAGGAAGAAGGCAGGTAGGTAGGTAAGCACTAAGGCAGGAGGAGGGCACGTAGGTAGGTAAGCAGGAAGCCGAAGAGGAGGAGGGCAAGCAGGCAGGCAGAAGAAGGAGGAGGAGGAGGGCAGCAGGCGGCCCGGGCCCGCCTCCCACGGCCCCTCCTCCCGGACGTGCCGGGACACCCGCGGCTTCCCCGAGNGCTGGCCGCGAACCCCGGCCGTGCCGGAGGAGCCCCGCGGGGAGCGGCCCGGCTCACCATGTCCCGCGGGGGTAGCCGCTGGCCGGTTTGCCTGCTGGTGATCACCTGCGTGATGGCCGGGCGGGCCCTGAGCCAGGAGTGTTCCGCGGAGAAGATGGAGAATTCCATCATCGATATAGACCTGTCCCTGCCCCGCGGCGTCCGGGGCGCGGAGCCGCTGCGCGTCCCCAGCGCGGGTGCGTGCGCCCGCGCCTGCTGCTCGGGGCACCGGCTCGCAGGTAACCTCGGCCTCCTTCTCCGCCACTGCCTGGGAGAATAATTCTGGAGTTTGGGCTCGCGGGGCGTTCAGCTGCTGGTGTTCTTCGTATTCAGCCCAGAATTTACCCTCTCATTCAGGCTGCGCTTAGTTCCAGCTTGCCGCTGCTACCTTCTTTGGCCAGTCAGTAAATGTTAGATCTTAACGCAAGACTCCGTGGTGTTCAGGAAAATAATTGCATCACAGAAACAGCGTTAGTTTTAAGTGTTAAAACCTCACAAATCCTGAACCCCGAAGGTGCCTAAGCTGTATTTAATAGATGCACTAAAAGTAACTGACATTTTGCACTGTATTTAATTTTAGCCAAGAATGAGAATGCTCACCCTCCTCTGAGACAGCTGGTTTGAGTCGAGCTCTTGGAGCCGTAGGAGGTGGAACAGCAAGTAGAAATGACAGTGGTGAAGGTGACCCCCCGAAGCAGCAACTAGCCAAGCGATTCCTGGGATGTAATAAGGAAAAATGTCTAAATAATTTTCTTCTTTTTAAGTATATCAAGGAGGTTTTCAGATTTATCAGGATTTGTAAGCAAGAAATTGTTGTATAAAGTGGTGCCAGTGTGGTATGGGTGAAAGGAGGATGAGAGATTAGACTCATAATTTCCCCAACTTTATTTGTACAGGAAAAGGAAGGTGTGACCTTTCATATTTTGGCCCTGGGCCATTCTTCTGCAGTCCTTGGCTGTTTTTCCTGTAGGAATGTTATGTGTTAGTAGTTTTCCTCTTACTCACATGAGGAAAAGTTAACGAACTAGATCTCATTACCATACTGCTATAAAAGTTCTTATTGCTGAAACAGGCATTTATTTTGTTTTGCAGGAGACAAGAAATGCAATTTGATTATTTTTTATGCTGCAAGAACAAGTACACATCCAAACTGTTACTTGTTTTACTGTCCTAGCACTGAGGCTTGTCCAATGAAACCTGCAACAGGACTTGTGAGCTACAAGATAACTACAGGTAAATAATAGTGAGAGCCACCAGCCCCTACACCAGATGACTTTTGCGCCTATGAACTTTCAGTAGTGACCAGGAACTGTTTGGGGGTCATATTTTTAGTAAAGTATTTTAAGACAAGCATTATAATTTGAAAATATTGCTCTTTTTGTTTGTGGAAGATGGATGGGCAGGTGTGTGGTGAGCTCCTTTGTGGGCCCAGCTTCCTGCTTGGAATAATGTCCCAACCCTTATAAAATTCCTTCACATTAGATTCCAAACTCCTTGTAATTTGTCCTTGCTTAAAACAAGAAGAAACTGTTTCCATCTAGAGATATTCAAGAAGGAAAATTTGCTGTACATAATGCTGAAAAGTATCACCAAAGCCAGTGGAAATACCCTGCCCTTGTAGCCAGCTGTGTATTTAAAGGACCCATGCTACACTGATGAATAATTGGCAGTGGTAATCATTATTTTCTGCTTGGTTAGAGAACCTGAAGTGCAGAAGCAAACTTTCTAAACTCAGAACTTTATGGCATGGGCTGCACACTTGGGAATTTCTTGCTCTCTGGCCTGTGCTGTGGGATTTTTAACAGCAAGGCCTACTTGTTGATTGACATTGACTTGCACCAGACCTGTTTGAACAGCTCAGATAAGACACTGATAATTAGACTGTCCTGCCAAGAGTTTACAAGGTGGTTTCTAAATGGCTGCTTGAGAGACAGAACTTTGCTGAAAAGGAGAGCTTTTCCAAGAGGAACTATGCAAGGAGCAACAGTATGATACATAGAAAGATTACTCATATGTTACCAAGTATTTTTGTGCAAGCACAATCACACAGGCATTGTGCAAAAGCAATGTGCAACAAATGAACAGCATTTCTGTAAAATTACTACTATAATTACACTTTCCCCCAGCTCTTTCTCCCCTGGAAGAACATCGGGGTTTCAAACAAAGAAACAAGAAATGCAGTCATGCTTGTGCTTTTGTTCGGCATGTAGTGCAATGCTGAGTGAACAACTCAATTGCATGTACCACCTCTTCTTCATTTTGCACATTTTAGCTTCTGTGAACATTTAATTGTGGAAAGATAATGCTAGCTAGTTTAGTGTTCCTAATAAGTTTTCAAAGGTAGCACCTGAGCGGTGTTGGTACCAACAAATGTTTCAAACTTTGTTCTTTCATATGAGAATCTGTATGTGGTTACACTGAAAACCAAGCTAAAAGGGGGAAAGACAGTTTTAAAATTATTTATTTCAATTCCAGTGCAATTAACAACCCTTTTTGTTTCAATAATAAAAAGAGATGAGTGAGACTCAGAACTGCTTGACAGCGTGTTTCCTTGTAAATGTTCTGTGCAGCAGCTGAATGGTTATTATGTATGTATTATATATATATTTCTATATTTTTATAAATATAATTTTAAAATTATATATGTATATGTTATATGAATTAACGATTAGCCAGTCTTTCTGAGAGCTCATGCTCAGCCAAATAATTTCTATATCTGTAAGTCAGGTAGATATTGTAGAAGCAATACTATAAAATCAGGTAGCTTTTAGGATTATCATTTGTATGGTATTTCTGCCACAGAACACTGTTATGTGACTAGGATTAAGACTGACAGCTTTTATGACATCGAATTTAAATGTCACTGTGCATATTTTTAAGAAACAAAGTTTTGTTAGTCATTATCTCTTAGAGCCCCCTTACATAAATGTTTCTAAGAAATACAAATAGAGTATGCCTACATTAGTCAAAAATAGATTTAATAATTAAATACCAGTGTTTCTGTTTCCAGACATCCATGCCCCAGAGGATAAATCCATCAAAACTGAGAACTTTTCTTCAAATGAGTATTCTTTGCCTTTGGAGGCTGGAACCATTTCTCCCAGTCAGAATATCCATCAGAATCGCACTGCCAGTTTGCAACAATCTGTCTTTCATCAGGCATCTGAACTCCTGAGCCACATAGGCAAGCATTTAGACAACATGGAATTTCATAGAGTTTTTCCTGAATCTCAAAGAGCAAAACAGTCTGAGAGCTTAGAGCTCATCTCAAGGCAGAAGGTAATTAATCTGCCACCAAACACACCTTCTGCTGTTCCACTTGGAAGCTCCACCGCTTCATTCCCCACCACTACTCAGGCAGGCGCTCCCAAAACCAGCAGTGCTTCTCCCACTCCTCTGCCTGCAAGTGCTGCCCAGCTGGAGTCTCGTACAACCTCTCTGCATCCTGGTGCCACTAAACCACCTACAACCGCCCCCACCGCAGCTGCCTCTCCGCCTGCTGCAGCCACTGGAGATAAACCTGATGTCCCTGTCACCAGCGTTGCTGTCACTCATGTTCCTCTTTCCAAGACCACAAGTTCTGCTTCTGCTTCTACAACCAAGCAGGTGACCACGAATTCCAGATCTGCTACCGCCCCATCAGGGCTAAGGACTCCAGCCATGGCTCCTGAGCCAACAGTTGTCTCTTCCAGTGATACCAGCCATGTGACCCTCCTCTCTTTCCCGGGTTTCACTCTGTCCAGTGATTCCCCCGCATCTTCCCAAAATGACTTTCGGGGTTCTGACCCATCTAGCTCAGAAAGCTCCCTGTCAGAAGGTGTTCTGAGAGGGAAAGGTGTTTTTCAGCTGGGGGAGAAAAGCAGCCTTGTAGCAGCTTTGCTTTTCGGGGTGCTATTCTTGTTGCTAGTTATTGTGCTGACAGGGAAGAAAATACACGAATCTCTTCAGAAGAGGCATTACACCAAGCTGGATTACTTGATCAATGGAATGTATGCTGATGTCTGATTGGGAGAGGAAATAAAATTTTGAGGAGCATCTCTCACTTTTGAGAGGAGAACTCTGAAATGGAACAGTAGATATTGAAATCTCAGAAGAGGATGGATTCCTTTTTTCGGCTCTAATGGGAAAGCAGGAGACAGGAGATGGGTTTGGTGGGGAGAAGAAATGCTCTGTCTATGCTGAACTATAATGTCTGTCATTTTTGATTTATTACTAAATCCTGAGAGTAAACACTTAAATCCAAACTAAGCTAAGAAGGTCTTATATTTAAGGAGAAAAAGCATTTCATGAGCTTAATCTGTACTGTGACAAGATTAGTGAAATAGAAGTACACCTAATAAATTGAGTACCTGTGCAGTACGTGGGCGTTTTCAGTGCTATTTGCACCAAATGCCAGAGTGTTACACGATTGCCTGGCAATCCTATTTACCCTATTTGTACTTTAAAGGAATACTTAGTAATAGAGCTTTGCATCTAAATGGTTTTAGGTACAAACAGGAAAAAAATATATGACATATGGCATAATTTAATTTTCCTTATCTAAATACAATTTATGGTTATATACATATTTTTAAAGTTCTTTTTCTGCATACATCACAGGTCTCCTTAAAACCACATACTGCAAATGTGAGTGCTCTCAAAGCACACCCTCTTCACTTCTAGTGTCCCCTTCATGTGCCTGGTAATAAGCATAGCTGCTAATTAACAGATGGTCTTGATGATATTCGAGTTTTTTTTCCAACCTAAACAACTGTATGATTTTAAGTTTCCCTGACTCTTCAACAGGGAGAGTAAGTGAGATCATCTACTGCGACACAACTTCCAATTCATGTTATTTAAATTTCGCTTTGCATACACTTAGTCTAAACCTGGTTTTAGAATGAAAGACTAAATTTCAAAGTATTCATGTCAGGTGGCATAATCAACAACAAACGTCACGGCAGAGAAGAAAGGGTGCCTCACGAATGCAAGGAAACAATTCTATTACAAAATATGAAATTTGACTCACATCCAAGAGATTCTTAGATCTGTCAAGCTTAGTGTGGTGGGAAGCAGGCGTGATCCAAAAAATGGCCTCAAGGCAAGTTTTCTGAAAGCTCTAAATAACTAAATGCAGAAAAGTCTCTGAAAATTTCATTATTCATAGATCAAAGAAAAGTCAGTGTTCCTTGTGTCAAGAACTCGAATTCTTACTATATGGAGGCTGCAAATTGCTTTATATATACAAAACCAGCTGATCTGCTATATTTTTTAAGTCTGACAATGGTTAAAAGAAAAGCATTCTGGATAACTTCTTAAAAGTGAGCAAAATTACAGAAGAAAAGTACCTCAAATTTATCAGCTTGTTTGTTGACTGGGCTTTAACCTCATGTTCTTTTCTTTCCTTTTTTTTTTAATAGCTATTTTCAGAGGTTTCTGGTCAAGAAACATGACAAGGAGGAACATTTCTGGGAAATGAGTTCACAGAATGAGAAGTACTAGGCCTAGCTGTAAAAATGCAGTCGCAGATCTGAGGTTGACCATAATTTTCTCTCTTAAGAACTGCAACCTTCATGAGAAGCTTTCTATGTTGCTGGTGCCATCACAGCAGCTTAATGCAAGAGAGGTGCTGAGAACAACCCCTGAATCCTCACTGTGCATTTCTGCTGCAATAAATAATTTGTTGGAGGGAAAGGTGGTTGGTATTAATTGGTATGGTTACATTACAGTAGCAAAATAATCAGGAGAAACCAGCAGATGTATCTCAGGGTTTTTCAGAGCACAGGCCATGTATTCAGTTGGAGAGGGGCATTTTACAGGGGCATGTAGTGATAGGACTAGGGGAAATAGCTTTAAACTAAAAGAGAGAAGGTTTAGGTTAGATATTGGGAAGAAATTCTTCCCTGTGAGAGTGGTGAGACCCTGGCACTTGTTTCCCAGAGCAGCTGTGGCTGCCCCATCCCTGGAAGTGTTCAAGGCCAGGCTGGACAGAGCTTGGAGCAACCTGGGATAGTGGAAGGTGTCCCTGCCCGTGGCACAGGATTGGAATGAGCTGATCTTCCAACGCAAAGCACTCTCTGATTCTACAGTGTGGCCCATGTCGCTAGGAGCTGCCCACCGTGCGTGCCCAGCACGGTGAGTGGCAGAGGTAGAGCTGAGAGGTGCACAAGCACCATCACTCATTTGGTGAGGATGCTGACCTTAGCGGCCTTTCACAACATTTGAGTAAAACAAACAACTTTAAATGTTGTTACATGAAAAATCTTCTTTTATGCTTGAGCAAAGAAAATAAGGTATTAGGCAGGTGTACTGAAACACTTCTTAAAAATTATTTTTCCCATCCATTTGTCATGTTGGATTAAGAACTAACGGGGAATTAACTGATAGCTGACCAGTTTGGATCTTTCTGGAGGGGCCTTTACAAGCTGTGTTTGAACACTAGAGGGCAACAACAGTTTATTAAATAGAATTGACAAGTTTTGAGGATTTTTGATGATTTAAAAAAGTTTTTATTAGTTTGGTTTTTTAACCTTCCAAACTATGGCTATTTCATTGCAAAAAGGTTTTATAGGAAAGCTTTTTGTTTATTGGAAGGTTCTGGGTGGAGGATTATATACACACATTTTTAAAACTTTATACTGTATCATATAATGTAGAAGACAACAAAACTAAGCATATTCTCTATTTTAATGACATTGAATTGGTTTGCATTGTTAGTCATGTATTGGCATTTCCAGTTAACAGAGAAGGAGAGAGATTTCCCCTCATCATTCTTTTGACAGTGATGCTTTATTATATGTATTTTTGGAGCTTATTTGTTTGCCTGGATAATGCTCTTGTATTATGAATCAAAAAGGAGTGAGACAAAGTAATGAAAAAATCCATCCAGTTTGTTATGCTTTCCGACATTAAAACTTCTGTGCACTCTTCTGTTTTCCCATTGACATCTCCTGTGGTCTTCACTGTGTACCACACATGGAACCGGATCATCAATCACCGCTCTATGATGACAACCCTCGCGCTTGGGGTGGCTCTTTCTGAAGGTAACCAGTTATGTTATGGCAGGAGGCCAAAAGCTGATTGCCTTTTGTCACCTGGAGAGTGTAATAAATTCTGTAGCTGCTTGTTTTCATGTTGTTGCTTTATAGTACTGAGCAAACATAAGGTGTGTAAATACAGCCTGTCATGAACAGAACTGTTTTGTGGTATTGTACGGTAAGGCAAATAGCCCAAATTTTATAACCACTGCAAACAATCATAAAGAAATAAACTGTAGATCTATGATGAGATAATGAGAAGGGTGCGAAGTCCCTACCTCAAAGGGCTGCAAACTCAGCATGGTGCGTTCTCTGCAAATAGCGCTTCAGTTCATTTTAACTCCTGTAGGAGTAGGAAATGCTTATACTCAGGATTCTTTAGTAAGTTACTAACCAACTGAAAAAACCCAACAAACAAACAAGGAAATAAAACCACCAAAAAAAAAGAATTACATGAGAAGGCAGTTTCAGAACTGGATCTTGTTTTCCCTCCTCCTGCAAAGCCATCTTAGTGGATTTGAATCCGATGACACGCTTTGATCCTACCATCCCGCCCTCCGTGCCGATACAAACGTGGAGTTTAAAGTGCCAGTACTGCAGTCAGCAGTTCCCACCCAGTATCCCATCATACAGAGAGCTGTACTTTTGTAGACTTTTTTCTGTCACCCTCCTGAAATGGGCCTAAACAGCTGTGCTCTGCCTGTGCATTACTCATCCTTTCACACCGGTAATATACTTCTCTACATTCCTGTTCATTGATAGTTGTGGGATAGCTGCATTCCCTCATCCTTGAAAAGTCTTGCCCATCCCTTCAGAAGTGTACATGCTATTCCCAGATGCTTTCCCAGCGTCTTGATGGGTAGGTCCCCTGAAGGGCTAGGCTATATTGAACATTCTTCTTCCATCTTCAGAAAGCCTACACTCACTCTTACTCTCACAGCCTAAATTTGCTTTTTTTCCTTTAGGTCTCTACGCTTCTTGAGGATGTCAAAGTGCAAAGCATAAAACTGCTGCTCTTTGTCTCCTTTGTGTTTGGTATTATAAACAGTGTATAAAAGTATTTTTAAGTTTCAGTACAACTATGCTGGATCACTGTTTCCTGTATATTGGCTCACTTAATGAAAAAAAAAAAGGCCTGAGGGTCATGCATTAACTTCTCTTTTGTTTTTCTCTTACTGCTCTCCTTCCATCCTATAAAATGTCATTTTCTTAAGTGGCAAGAGTTTAGATATGCCATGTTCAAGCTGTTCTGATCCCTTTTTTTTTGGTTCACTTTGTTTTAATAGAAAACTGATGAAGAAAATTGAAAATTCTGTCATACCAATAACACCCAGGAGAAGTAATCAGATAATTTGTGCACTCTGTATTTTCTCTGAGAAATTTAACAAGCAGTCAACATCCAGAACAACTGGCTAAACCATAAGGAATGTTTTGAAACATCTGCTGATTTGAACAGTCACTCTGAAGACCACAAAGGTGTTTCATAACACTTTGTAAGACGCTTTGGTACCAGCTACCTCAGAGTAGCAGCTGAATTGTGGCTGAAATTTACCAGGAACATCACCAGGGTTTCTCTGTGCTTTACCCTGAAGAAAGGATGTGATAGTGGAGCTTAGACTTTGACACTGTGACTTTTGCAACAATTCTCAACAACACCTAGATGGAAAATTTGCACAAAGTTTAAACATACTTGCTTGTGCTGCGAAGATGGTGGAAACCCCCTCACTATGACACAGACTTCCTATAGGCTTGCCTGCTGTTTAATTAGTTTCTGAGTAAATTTTTCTGTTTGCTTTTGTGAAAGAGCCTTTTTTCCCTACCCAAAAACCCAAGTTCCCCCAACACTACTGAAATCCTTGTGTGTAAGGATTTGGATCCTACAAGCAAGGTTTTTTGGTCCTTCAAGTAAAGATCCAGATTAGTTTGGGTCCTCTGAGTAAGCTGTGAAAGAGATCATCCCTTTACTTCAGTGGTTATGTGTTGTGTCTTTGTCAGTGCAGCTCCCATTGGTGTCAGTGGGAGGTCCTCCAGCACATATTTATGACTGTAAGTCAAGTCCTCCCACTTAGAGACTCATTAACTGTTCAAAACAATTGCCTTACTGGATAACAGAACTTCTCAGCCCAGAGGTAAAATTTCTGAAAGAATTTGTTCTGTAGAACAAACGTTCTGTAGAACATTTTCCCGGCTGCCTCTGATTATTTAACTATGACAATGTTGTCCTTCTTTTGTTCCAGGGCACGAAATAAGGAGTTCAAATGTTTTTCCACCATGTGATAACTCAGGCAGTACTTCTGGAAAGACTCCAGATTTGGCACACACCCTATGTTGCCTTTACGGAGTGCTCTGGTTTAGAAAGGGCAAAAAATAATTTGCTTGTGAGATGCAGTTTCAAACCCATGAGAACAGTTCACTCTATGCTTCTCACTGCTAAACAAGATACACGTGTGGCTTTCCTACACTGACAAAGCATAAAGCAAGGGTACACCCCATTCAAGTGAACATTATAAAGGATGGTAGAGTTTGAAGAGTGAAAGCCTGAATGCTGAAGTCTGTCCACATGCTACATCTAGTAGGGAGTGTGTAAACTTTTCCAGAAAGATGCCAGACACTCCATCTCAAGGGTGAGTTTTAAGCGTAGTTAAGTGCTGGGATGTTTCTGCAGCCACCAAAAATGGGTGTCCTTGGTGATGGTAATGAAAATGATTTCAGGAGCATTGACAATAGCAAATACAGCAATCAAAGAAGTGTCTCTGTGCTGCAAGCAGATACAGTACAGCTCACCTCATGCCTGGAGCATCTCCTGACTTTCTAAACCATCATGCATTTGGAACATAGAAGGTTATCCTGGGCAGCAAACAGAGTAAAAGTGGGAAGATACAGCAAGTCACCGTACAAAAGAGATGCATGGAATTTGTGGGAGACTCTAGCTTTCCAAGATTATGTAAATCAATTTATTTTTGCTTCTGTTCATATGATAATGAGACATTAATCGGAGTTTATCAATGCATGGTAAATTTCAGTTTCAGAAAAAACATAATAATAAAAAAGTGATATGTGTAAAACTTCCAAATCTAGTTTTTCAATGCAACCAGGGCCTACTCTTAGGGCAGTGGGGGCTGTGGTGGGTGTGAGGGTTGTGGGGTCAGTGAGGGCTATGGTGGCTGTGAAGGGTGTCAGTTCTGTTAGGGCTATAGGGTCTCTGAGAACTCTAGGGTCTGTGAGGGGCAGTGAGGGCTATGGAGTGTTTGAGTGCTGTGAGGGCTGTGAGGTCTATGAGGACTCTGGGGGTTTTGAGTACTGTAAGGGCTGTGGGGTCTGTAGGCTGTGGTGGCTATGGGGCTTGGAGGGTTATGAGAGCTGTGAGGTCTGTGAGGGCTATGGGGGCTTGGAGGGCTATGGAGTCCATGAGGGCTATGGGGGCTACAAGGGCAGTGGGGGCTGTGATGGGTCTGTGGACTCTGGAGGCTGTGAGGGCTAGAGGGGCTTGGAGGGCTTTGGGGTCTGTGAGGTCTTTGAGGGCTGTGGGGTCCATGAGGGCTATGGGTGCTCTGAGGGCAGTGAGGGCAGTGGAGTTTGTGAGGGCTGTGACATCTGTGAGGGCTATGGTGCTGGTTTTTTTTTTTTTTTTTGTTCATCTCTT